>CAJVPQ010000888.1:0-22343 GCA_910591825.1 Funneliformis caledonium
TTTTTTTTATTATTTTTATATATTTTTAATTAACAATTCCTTATACATCATTTTTTATAAAAAAATGCTAAAAAAAATTCCATATAAAATATAAGGAAATGTAATACGGAATTACAAAAAACGTATACAAAACTTATTTATAATAATGAAAAAACATATGCAAATTTTTTATAGGAAAGGAGTCTCAGCGAACTTATGCTGATATTGGAAATAAGATTAGTCAGTTAAATGCATCTACTACTAAAGTTAGATCCCAACTTATTTCTGAACAGAAGTTTCATTCTGAGAGTCGACGTGAGTTTGAAGCTAAATATACTGCCAAAATCAAATCGCTTAAATCAAATATTAAAACACTAAAGAGAGAGGCAACTTTGACCCAGAAAGCTTCGTCCGCTGATAAGGTCAAGATTCTTTTTCTCAAAACTAAGGTAGTTGAATTGGAAGGTAAGTTGGAGGACTTGAAACTGGATCTGATATTCCATGATTTGAATGTAATGGGAGGGTGGTAAAAGAGCCAACCCAAATAAGCTCATCTGATCTCAAAGAGATCGATTCTCTCAGGCTTGAATTGGGACAGATAAAGGAGGATTTTAATTCAAAAAAACATAAAATAGAATGCATAGAAAAAGGGATAGAAGCGACACATAAGATAATCAGTCAGGAAAGAGATGCTTTGTCTTCAGCGTGATTAAATTTAATAGAGAAAAATTCTCGTCTTCGAGAGTTAGTGTCAAAGAAGGATAATAAAGTAGATCCTCCATCCCGTCTATGAATGATTCATCGCAAAAACTACCAGTTAGCTCAGTGATGATTTAAGATCTCTCATCTATAAGCACAGTCTTGAAGATAAGGTTATGGAATTCGATAAAAGTTTTGTCAGTGAACATATATTAGAGACTTTGCAAGAACTATTACTTCAGATGAAATAGTTTTGAGAAACCAGGCAGTTATCCTACCTAATCAATCCATTTATAGTTGACTAGCACATTCCAAAAAATCTATTTCAAGAGAAAAGGTTATGAAGCAATCAGGTAATGCAGAAACGGTGTTATCATCCCAAGCAATATCTCTAGCACTGGCTATTCCTATTATTGCGGACTCCTTATTATCGCCTATATTAATATATTCCATACTTATCTTATTACTTATTGCAATTATATAGTTTGTAGTCGGAAAAAAAATATGGAATTCATAGAATGCTAAGCTGAAAGAAAAAAGTGACCGATACATTCAGACTAGCGATTTACACCTCTGGGCATATCTGAGGCTGGATTATATAATCAAAAGTCAGAAGTTCGAAGATAGAAATTGAAGTTAGCCGGTATTATTGCACAAGAAAAAAATATATAAATAATATTATAAGTATTCTAGCGGAGGTGTGCCAATTTCAGCTAAGAGTACTTATCCATATAATTCGATAATCTCATCTATATCTGCTTCAGACGAATCATCGAAATACCTAGAAAGTTTATTGTAAAGTTTTTATATATTTTTTAAGCTATTTTTTTGCCTCATTCTGGGAATACGCATCAACCCGCTTTTCCTCTCATCTAAATCTTTAATCTGTATAATATAATGTGATGGAGGCAGTTGATATCTTTCATCATTATTAATAAAGCAGACACATAATCTCACAGTTTTTTCCAAATAGTAGCCAATATCTATTTCTATATTGAGTTCTTTTACAATGTCCGGGAACTCTATATAGTCTGCAATTCTATGTAGTTACTTTTTACCATTTTCATCATAAAGGGGACCCTCCTTTACTACTACATAACTAAAGCACTCACCTGGATCAAAAATCTTATTCTCACATTTTTCCTTCATCCGTCCTATAAAGCGCTGAATATATTTATTATCTTTATTAGGCTTCTATATAGCCATTGCAATAAACTGGTCAAACCCCATTACTTTAAACTAGTTTCTCTAAGAGTATCTTTGAATTGAGCGTATATTGTTGATATCCATAGCCTCTCACATAATCTTCTCTTCAATGAATTTGAAAAGTTGAGACTGACCTTGCTTTACAGTATTGATCCCTTTAGTGTAAAGGCTTTTTGGTTTAAAGTTTACTACTTCTTCATGCCAATTCCAAAATACTTCTTTTTACTAGTAAAACACACAGGAAATAATACTTTCTCATGTGCCATCTTTAGATAAGAGGTACTATTTTTTATCCTAAGATAAGCATTAACTTTATTGCAGAATTCATCCATCACTTCCATAGTAATTTTAACCATTTCAGTCCAGTATGCCTCTTTGGAAAGCTTGTCTTTATTGAAGGCTCTATCACATATTTCATAATATTTATTTGGGCAAGTGAGATACAAAGAGTCGGTATTCCCATATTTGATTCCAAACTCCTTTACTGTAACGAATTTAGTAACAAGATCAATATTATATTGTCTTGCTGAAGTAATTCCTTCAGCTAATTCGTGAAGGAAGAATGAAGAGTTACTGTTACCTGCCTCACCATAAAATGTATTCATATACACCTTCAGAGCGAATTGTTTTAAGTTCAAGCAATTATAATCAAAGCATAGGGAATCATATTTTAATTTTAAAGCATTCGGTACAATTTTACCCTTCCTTTCTATGGTGCTTATAAGCTTTTCAAAATGCTCTTTCTCTTTGCGTAGTAGGGCGAACTTTGATTTAAGATCCACTCGTTTATTAAACAAGTCCTCTAGAACAGTAGAATATAATCCTTTTTTCTCAGAACAATTGCCATAACGAACAGACTAGGCATTAAGAATACGACCATTAAATGGAAATTTAATTTCATAAAGTTCATTTCCTTTTTCACGTACATTATCAGCCTCTTCACAGCTTAATATTAATTTTTCAGGTGAGAGGTTATAAGCCATAATTAGGCTGGAATATAATGAGGCAAAATCAAGACCTGTAACAGGACGCTTATTTTCAATACCTTTTATTGGAAGGAAAACATATGCTCCAGAATATTTACCCTTTTCTTTATCTTTGGTAAATTGTACTAAATAACATATTACGTTTAGTGACATAAGCGTCCAGAAGATTCCTTATCTTTATTCTATTTGCATAATAATGTATATTAAATAAAGATACATAAGCAATAGAAGCGATTTCTCTATAATCGTTAATTACATTGTGTTTGACTACAAGTTCTTGGTAATGCAACACATCTATAATATAATAGTTTGCTACTTCATGCATATTTCTAGCAGTTATATCAGAAGAGAGTTTTTTTACCTCAGAATAGTAGTTTCATAATCTGTTAAAATGCATATCGGCCTTACTCTCGAGCTCACATAATTTTAAGTAGAACTTAAGCGAACTTTCCTTTTCCACTTCTGAGTAAGAGTAAAGTCTCTTAAAGCATGCACGAACATCAATTGGTACGCATTCAGGTATTTTAAGAAAGGAAGATTTAAAGATATCTTCTAGACTAACTTTGATAAAAACGGAATCTCTTCTAAATTCTTCTTCCATATATTCTCTTTCACGGAAAGGATTTCATTGAAAGTAGTCACTTCTCCTAATCTTCCATAATAATTCTATTGTATAATGTCTTCAGAAGTCTCCTGGCAAGTTCTTCCTGACATCTGTTTCTATATCTATTCAATGAGATGTAATTTATTGGCTTTTTCTATAATGAAAGGCCAGTCATATTGCGAATCATTAAATCTGAGTTGGATGTCTGAAGCAAATACCCACCAGCAAAGTGCAAATGTTTTTAGTAAATTAGTTTGTGATCTACATACAATTGTGATCCAACGTGAATCTGGTGCTATTTCGACATCAACAAGACAGATTTGCTTTAATGGTCTTAGATCATCCTTTCAATGCAATATCATACAAATCATGATTACAGAATCTTTTTTATTAATCGCTTCAGGAAATTCACCTAATTCACGCAAACTATATATTTCTGTATCCCATGTGAGAACAAGCGTACGATCTCTCATGAGTGCTGAAATTGGAAAGCGATTTTTTAATGACACCAGGTCTTCTATAGGACGAAAATTCTCTATAGATACCTGAAAAATATATGCACAGAGTAGGTTATTTCTTCCTCCAGATTCACACACATATTTACTTATCATAGACCATCTGGATAGTAAAATTTCACACTCACGAGCCACTTTGCGATAGTATATAAATTGATCGTCTGAAGCAATTATGTACTTTTTTTTTGAATAGCTTTCATGGCTATTTTCCTTTGCTTAGTATTAACTGCATAATGTGTAAATATAGCTTTTTTTCTGTATAATA
Organism: Funneliformis caledonium; assembly: GCA_910591825.1. Taxonomy (NCBI): domain Eukaryota; kingdom Fungi; phylum Glomeromycota; class Glomeromycetes; order Glomerales; family Glomeraceae; genus Funneliformis; species Funneliformis caledonium. Next base: position 4,255 of record CAJVPQ010000888.1, read on the forward strand.
ACCACGAAATAGAAAAGCTTTTATATGCTCTATTTCAAATGATTTTATCACATTCAAGAGAATGCTTCTTATTTTCACCTCAAATACATCTATAGATTCCTCATCTGATATGAGAATATCAAAGAATACTTGAATTCTCATAATTGATACTACTGCTTTCTGGCCATTGATAAGCAGACTGTAGAGATGCAATACATAACGTGCCTTACCATTTATGAATTCAGTAGATTTCCCTATATTAATGGTCATAAATGGAATATCTTGTTGCTTAGATAGAGCGTCTTTAAGAATTGCGATTAATCTCTCATCGTTTTCTACAACTATATCATCACAGCTTAGAATGCAATTCAAGTAATCCCTACCAGAGTAGTGAATCATTTGTCCTTCCATTTTATCTTTTTCAGCTTCTGTGTGAAAAAGTGGGGGACGCGTCAAGAAAGTCTGAAAGCTTGGATTGGGTCATAGTAAAAATTTTTGGATATGTTATTTAATATACTGTTTCAGTATAATACCCCAACAAAAAAGTTTAAAATAAAATAAATATTATTATAGACATCAAAAAGATTAACCGACCGAAGGAAGAATAATATCAATGGACGGTAAATACATTTGTCAGATGAAGAAATAGTTTGTGAAAATGAAAGTACGCAATCAGAAGGGTGTAGTATTCACTGGAAAAGACACTAGCGACCTCTATGCAAACAAGATGGATGTGTAAGACTGACAGCTTCTAAATATGGGTTTTGTAATTTGCATGTAAATAAGTGCTATTCAAAAGCAAATTATCACTGGAAGAAATTGGATAAGATATTTCAGGATTGGCAGACTCTAGAAGCGTTAGAAGAGGCTCTCGATAGAATGAAAATACCTAATGCTATAAGTTGGCCCTAATGACTTATCAAAAATTTGGGCTCATGTAAAATTTATAGGGACAGCAAAAAAACTTAACAAGAACATCATTAGTATAGCAAACTGGGAATTTTAGAATTCTAGGAAGACATTTTTACTACTTACCCCTATAATCATATAAGTCTTTATGAATTTTCAAACTCTTTACCTTTTTATTTTTTTTATACCATATATCAACCATATATCAATTATATCAACCATAAATATGACTATATTTGCCTAAGTGGTATACCATAAAAAAATTTTGATTTTTTTCCTAAAACTTTAAAATTTCTTAAGGTTGATAGGGTTCTTAAAGACAAGTAGTAAAGAACTCAATAAAACAAGTTAAGAAGCCTAAAAATGATATCAAGATTATCTCTAAAAGCGTCCTCAAGAATTTTTCTTATAGGGATAGAGAATTTTTATAGGGACGGCAAAAAAATTTAACAAAGTACTTCTAGTACCTTCTTTGACAATTTTTTATAGGACAAAATGCGATATATTTTATTATTAAAGATACATAAAAAATAATTATCTTAAAGTGTATACAATAATGGATTTTGAAAATTATTCTTTAAGACGGCAAAACACTAATTTACAATATGAACTCATACTGATTCGCAAGATTTTAAATATGCAATTGGAGATCGATTCATTAAGAGAAGAAGTTAATAGGCTTAGAGATGAAAATACTAGGCTTAAAAATGCAATTAGCTATCAGAAAAATGTAAAATAAAATAAGATAGTAAGCTCTAACGAAATGCCTTATTCTAATACCAAATGATTTATAATAGATTATATTTCATTATAGCCTGAGGACGTTCTTTGCAAATAAATATGTTGCGCTACTTTATATCAGGATTATCTTACTTGGTGTAATAAAAATGATGAGCAAGCATTAAGTAGCAATCCTCTTGGTAAGAAATTCTTACAAATGGATATTAACCGTAAATGGGTACGAGTAGGTAATAGTAATAGAGAATGGCAATATATTTTAGACTGATCCAAAATTATAAGTAAGATATATGATTTGATGTATAATGAGGATTATACAGAATAGTCCTGTCTTTAATTTCAGTTATTATAGGGATACATTGACCAAATATTAGCGATATATTTACATTTGCATTTTGAATTTTCTGACCTACGGGTCAGTGAAAGTCATGTGACTATGGTGCAGTAAGGCGCAGTATAAATTCAGCTAGTATTATTCTACAATTTTAGTCAGAACTTTGAGCATAATATTTCGGAATCCAAGCTGGCCTGAAACTGGCAAACAAATAGAAATACTCAGATTCTCTGCCAGTTCCATGATAGCTTCAGGATACTACCAAGTCACTACCATAGTGCCAGCTTGGATCCTCTAAATCACATGCCCTAAAGATCAGCCTGAATTATGCCATAGTGCCAACCAAATTTAGACGCAGATTTACATCAAATTACTGCGCCATCTGACGCAAATTTTTTATCACAATTTGATATTTTAACAGGCAACCAAATAGGTGCAAAGGGTAAGCACTCCAATATAGAATCCAGCACCCAATCAGACGTAGGAGGTCAGCATTCTTAACATAAAACCAGATATCCAAACAACTACAGAAGACCAACAACTTCATTATAGAATTTAGCATGTAAACAACTCAGAAACAAGAAGAAAAGCGTGATATTTAGATTATGTAGTAGTAGTTAAGTTAAATAATGGGTGGTAGTTAGATTATATGGTGGTAAAAAATAAAGATAGCAAGAAAGAATTAAAGGATAACTAGAGTATAAAAAAGATACCTAATACATGAAAATAAATAGATTATATGGTGATAATTAGATTATATTATTTAGATTATATAATGATAATTAGATTATATTATTTAGATCATATGGTGGTATCCAGATCATATGGGGTCTTTGCAATAGAAAGTGAGGAAACTCAAAAAAAAATAAAAAATGAGTTAATAATAAATCTGAATAAATTATAGTATTTAGAACATTTTTGGCTTATAAACTAAAATTTTAATTTTTTTGGAGTTTCCTCCCTTTCTATTGTAAAGGCCCTATATGATGATATTTAGATCATATAGTGGTATCCAGATTATATAGTGGTATTTAGATCATATAGTGGCGTTCAGATTATATAGTGGTAATATAATCTAAGGCAAGTGAGATATCATCATATAATATAATTATATTATATGGTGATATCTCACTGCTCTAATATATTATATACACATATTCTAAATTATTTTACTATAGAATCTTATATTAATTTCTTTATCACAGTTTTCTTGTTAAATTCATTTAAACACAGATTGAAACATAAAAGTCTCTTTTATTTTATACAGATAACTCATATAGATTTTTACCAGATTATACCAATCCTATTATATACCTTAGTTTTGCTTTTCTTTTAATTTATAATAATATAAAAATAGATTTTTTTATTACTCTTTCTCATTTTTGATCAAATTCTATTAACACTAAAATTTTTATTTTACTATTAGTTCTTATTATTTATTCTATAACTTAGATTTAAATGTTTATATAGTTAGTTTAAACCTTATTAATTCTTATAATAAAATTTAATAACAAAATGCATTCTTATATCCTCACTTATGCTCAAACTCCCTTTCAATATTTACTGATCTATCATTTTTAAAATCATTGAAGAAAGAAATATTTTACTTATCCTTACAAAAGTAATAACGTATTTTGATAATCTATATAATAATAAAGTTAATCAATTAGCAAAATCTTCATTACACTCTTCTTTTATTTTAATTATATTTAATCACATTTCTTACTTTCATTATATTCTTCTTTTTGAATAAATGTCTATCTTTACTGCCTTTTGATTACTAATCAAAAACTTCCTACAAATAAAACATTTTATAGTTTACTATCTATTTAAAAAGAATAAAAAATTCACTAATCTTGAAATTAATTATAATTTAACCTTTTAACTCCTCAAACTTGACTCTTTTACTACTACTTCCTTTGAAAAATCCTATGCTTATTGTAAAAAAATTGATTTTTTGCTCAAATAACTAAATTTCTTAAAGCTACAAAATCTTCCCTTTATCATAATTCATAGAAATATTACTGATGTTATACATCAAACAAATTCTTTAATCATATTTGGCTATATTCTAAGCCAGATCTATTATAAATAATATTATCAATAACCTATTGTCATACTTAAAAGAACAATTTTTAATATATACTTTTCATTTAGATTTTTCACTAGAAGTCTTAACTCTCTTATTATCATCATATCATTACTAGATTATTAAGGCAGATCTGTATAATATTACTTTTATTAATTTTATTAAAGGTATTATTTCTTCCTCTTTTTCAAAACTTTTACTAATTCTTCTTTTTTTTACAAATTTCTCTTAATCAAACTTATGCTTTTATATAAAAAACAAGTACTCTTACTATCATTAAAGAACAATTTCTTCATATTTTACAATTTAGTAAAAAAATAGCTTATTTACTTTATCTAATTTCTTTAGAAATACTTTTACCAATACTTCCTTTCCTTTTACTTACCCTAAATATGATCATATTTTTTTAATAAAAAACTCTTATATACAATTATCATTAACTTCTTTACTAATACAATAATAACTAATTATCATATGTTTAATTTTTATATAGTTAAGTGATAATGGTAATTCTACTAGTGATTATTATTGGAACCTAACAGAACAACCAGTTAGTCTAGTAAAATAGCATTTTGAATTTTTTATTTTTATTAGACAGCTTTTTTTTCTATATCTGTATTTTTTTAAAGGATTTTTATGTAATTTTTTTTACTAATTATGATTATACTTAATAAATAAAAACATTATTGCATCTTTAAAAAAAATTATTCAAATTAACTTAAATTTTAATATATTATTCTTTAAAATTGTATTGAATATGTATTAAAATTTAATGCAATTCTAATCTGTGAATTTGAAAAATATGATGTTAAAAATCATGTTCAAAGACTTTTAGCTAGAATCTGTATATAAGTTTGAAAAAATAATTAATTTTTTAAATGAATAATTAAAGTAAATAATCTATAAATAAAATAATTATTTATAATACAATAATATATAAATGTAAATGTTTAGAAATTTTAAAAATAGTTTTTTTTTTTACTTAAAATATTTTATAATTAGAAAACTATACATTATTTTTACTTTAATTATTAGTAAATAAAATTAATTAATTTAATAATATTAAATTTTTTTAATTCTTATTTCTTTAAATTTATTATTTTTTTTATAAAGAATAATTTTACTATATTTTTTAATTAAAAAATATTTTATTATATATATAAAATAATCTTTACAAAAAATTTTTTATTATTTTTATAGAGGCAATTTCTATGTACTGTATTTGGATACGGATCACATGACATGGCTGGCATTAACAATTTACCCAGTATCGCCATAAAAACATCATCACGTGACTTTTTGGCCGGCATTACGGTATTAAGAAATTAACTGTATAACAAATATGGAATTTCACTACCAAAAAAATTCTCTGTCTTCAGAATACATAGTAAAAATGAAAAGTTGAGGGTTGTGACGCAGGGTGACAAATATTTTACTATGATTACGTGAGAAATTTTTATAACGATTACTTTTACCGGCATTAAGAAATTAAGCAATTTACCCGTATGATGACTATGTGACGGATAATGTGCGATTAATAAGAATCCAAATCTTATTTGTCAAGAATTATTTGTCACTCATGCGCCACCAACCTGGCACACATTCAGGGGTGCAAATTTTATACGGCTTCATCAACCAATGAAATCAATCTTTCCTTTATTTAATTATGATGTAAGACGCGATTTATAAAAAATTTATTCAAGTTGAACTAGAAATGTATAATAAAGAGAATAAAGAGAATAAAGAAACCATCAATTCTCCTTTAACCAGGTAAAATGTATTGATTTATCAATTTAATAAAGAATACACAAATCCTTATTGATTTGTTTTTTTTTAAAATATATATATATATATATAGAGCACCACGTCTATGGACAATGAACAACTTTGATATTGGAATTGGACTTGGAAAAGGTCAATTCGGTCGTGTTTATATTGCAAAAGAAAAAACAAGTGGTTTTATTGTTGCTCTCAAAGTGTTGAAAATATCCGAATTAAGAAAAAGTAAAGCGGAAAAACAATTGGTACGCGAGGTTGAAATTCAAGCTAATCTAAGGTAAATCAAAAATCTTTTTTTTTTTTTTTATAATGATCGATGAAATTCACCATAATTTTTACAGACATCCGAATATTCTCCGTCTTTACGGACACTTTCATGATGAAAGGTATGTCTTCCTAGTTCTTGAATATGCCGCCAAAGGAGAACTTTATCGACATCTCAAAAGATGCACTAGATTTACAGAAAAGAGAACTTCAAGAGTATGAAATTTTAAACATTACAACTAAAGTTTTTATTAATAACTTTCAACCAATATATTTATTTATATATATTTCTTTTCATTATTAGTATATTGCACAAATGGCTGGAGCTTTAGCATATATTCACGGCAAACATGTAATCCACCGAGATATCAAGCCCGAGAATCTGTTATTAGATATGAACGATCAACTTAAAATTGCAGATTTTGGGTGGTCAGTACACGCACCAAGTCAGAGGTATAAAGATATTCTACAAACATAAATCGTAATTATATGAAGATAATCTTAAAATTAATTCAAAATTCATTTCCAGACGTAAAACAATATGTGGCACCAAAGATTACCTTTCGCCAGAAATGGTTGACAATCAACCTCATGACGAGAAAATCGATCTTTGGTCATTAGGTGTTTTATGCTTTGAACTTTTAACTGGAAGTGCCCCGTTTGAAGAACCGGTTAACGGAAGAGATACAACTTACAAACGGATAGCTAAAGTCGACTTCACGATCCCAGATCATGTATCAGCTGATGCAAAAGATTTGATCGTTTCGGTAAGTAATTAGCAATGGCGATTTTAAATTAATTCAATGAATTCAATTTACACTTTTAAATCGACAGTTATTACAACGCGACCCCAGTAAACGTTTGCCAATAAAGGAAGTGTTAAGTCATCCGTGGATTCTTAAGCATCAAAGAAAATCCATAATAAATGTGTAATATGAAAAACACAAAACAAATTATTTATGTAGAATTCCAAAATATTCACTTTAGTTATAAAAAACAATATGTTACAAAGAAAACTAAAAAACCGTCCACATGATTATATCAAGTCCATAATATCGAACAACGCACTCACACTTTCACCATTATGTATTCTTCTGATTGCTTCTGCAAATATCGGAGCAACATCGAAGACTTTAAGTTTAGTACAGTGTAATAAATGTTCATCTTGTGGAACACTATCACTCACGATAACCTGATCAATGACACTTGCTGCGATTCTTTGAATAGCATCACCACTCATTATTCCATGAGTTATAATGGCATAAATCTTTTTTGCTCCATTTTCACCAAGTATTTTTGCAGCTCTGGTAATTGTACAAGAAGTATCCGCGATATCATCAATTAAGATACATACTTTGTCTTTAACCTCACCGACAAGCATCATGTCGGTTTTATTAGGCTGATTTTGAGAACGACGTTCTTTGTGAATCAAAGCAAAATCCATACGAAGTTTATCTGCAATCGCTGTTGCCCTAAATAAATAAAATAACTAAGTTGTTTTTTTTTTTAAGGAAAACGAAAGTTAATACATAAATCATCAAGGTTTCTACCTTTTTGCACCACCAGCATCCGGAGAAACAATTACTGCTCTTTGATAATTTGGAATGTTTTCTTTAATGTATTTTATCATCAAAGGTTGGCCATAAAGGTTGTCGACAGGTATATCAAAAAAACCTTGGAATTGGGGATCATGAAGGTCCATGGTCATTATATGGTCAGCTCCTGAAAGCAAATGAACAAAATTACGTATTAATAATATTTTCATAATTGATATAACATTATTTTGTAGTTGATCATTATGTAATGACCTGCACACGTTATAATATTGGCAATAAGCGTTCCAGATCGAGCAATCCAATGTTTATATCCAGTAGACATTCGAGATGAACTCATGTCAGACCCCTGCTCTTCAAATCTGGCAAATGCCGCCCCAAATGGATCTCTAACTTCATTTGAAGGGGTAGTAGGTGTTGAATCAAGACAGCCTGGTGTATCAAATGTATAACCAATAAAAGCATTCCTTGGAATCCGCGATAATGGTGCACCATTTTTCTTGTAAGGAGCATCAGGTTGTCTCGCGTATGGAAAACAGGGTATCACGGCGGTAACTCTCGCCGCGGATGCAATTTTACAAGCTGATATCATGATCAATAATTCCATTAGATTATCATTTACGTGGCCACAGCCAGATTGAATTATATAAACATCTTTTTCTCGGACACTTTCATGGATCTCAACATTTGTTTCCTTATTTGAAAATTTTGAAAGTTTAGCACACCCAAGATTAACATTTAGACGAGAAGCAATTTGCTCAGCTAAAGCAGGGTGTGAGGAGCCTCCGAAAATAACGATATTGCGCATCTTTAATAAAAGATTCAAAATGTCGCGTTTAATAAAATGTTAAAAAAAAAAAAGGTTGACTAATTGTTTGGTAATTAAAATGGGTTTGTGCTCAATTGCATGATGATCTGTTTTAGTTTTATTTTAAAACAAGTTAAATTTATTTTTTTAAAATTTCAAAGTTCATTTTACATTTTCAATAAATGTCGTCTAATCCACTCTTACAATTTGTAACTTTCTCTTCAGCTGTTGAAGCCACATTTTGGCATACTTTATCCACACGAAAAATTGATTTATATAAATTAGATGATACTTCACATGATATTTTAGGTTATTACTCTACTGGACGAACTGTAATTTCACAGCATGCTACGGAGGCTAACATTTCTATGCCAGCTCATTTGTGTCTTGGCACTGGAGCTTTTGATGATGCCAATGCAGAATCTTTTTCACGGTGAGGATTAATTCGTGAAAGAAGAACCCAAAGAATAATTTAAAATAATTAAATAATTCGCGTAATTTTCAAATTTTAATGTAGTTTACCTCCCTTTTCTTATCCTTCGATTGGAAAAATAAAAAATACTAATACCATTGAAGATTTCAAAAGTCTTGAAAAAACTTCATTATTTAAAGAAATTACTGAACAAGTAAAAGATTCAAGTTCATTTTTTTGGTTGTAGTATAACCTTTATAGTCATGTGATTTGTCTTCAATTTATTTGTATAAATCAATTAGATTTGGCAGGATATTATCTCTGGTGAAGCGATCAAAAATCCGTGTCTAATTACCCGATTTCTCCTTGTAACTTTTGCCGATTTGAAGAAGTACAAATATCATTACTGGTTTGGTTTTCCCGCTTTATTAACCGAACCACCGTGGAATGTCGCAGAAAATGGCCAAATAAAGAGCATTGGAGATTCATGGGAATCTAACGAGGTTGGCTTTTATTTATAATTAATCGTATATATTTAATGCAATTTAATGATATTAATGCTTTCAATTATTTTGATTAGATTGAAAGCTTTAGAGAAAATTATGATCTTTTTAGACAAAAGCAGTCTGGTGCAAACGCAGGATTTTTCCTTGTGAGAAAATCTAGTAACAATGAAGTCATGATTGGCAGTCTATCTGAATGGGATACATTCTTTGAAAGCTGTAATGATAATGAGGTGAATAAAGAGTTAAAATGAATGATATAATTAAATAGGAATTCCAATAATTTTATGAGCATATACTTCATTAGCGAATTGTTGGATTTGCTGATCCTTCAAGCTTGCCCATGAATCCCGGATGGCCACTGCGTAATCTCTTAGTGCTTTTACAACGTCACTGGAATGTACATAAGATTAAAGTATTATGTTACAGAGAGATTCCGGGAAAAAAAGATATTTCACAAACTCGTATATTGACAGTTGAAATACCTGAAACCACATCAATTTCTGGTACTTTATATAAATTTTAAAATTTTTACTTATCATCAGTAAAGAAATTAACATTACTGACATGCTTTAATAATATTCTTATAAGACAAGTGTCCTAAAAGTGTAGGTTGGGAAAAGAATCCACAAGGAAAACTTGGTCCTCGTTCTGCTGACCTTGCACCTCTTATGGATCCAACGAAGTAACCATTCGTGTTTAGTTCTTTTCGTTCCTTTACGAACGAACTATCATTCATTTTTTTAATAATTTTTATAAGACTGGCCGATACCTCGGTTGATTTAAACCTGAAATTAATGCGATGGAGAATTGTACCAGATCTACAGCTGGAAAAAATCAGAGAAACAAAATGTTTATTACTTGGTGCGGGAACCTTAGGTTGTTACGTGGCGAGATGTCTCTTGGTATGACAAACTTATTCAATTGATTTTAACTTTCACACACTATGAGTTATTAATCATATATTATGTGATTCGTTATATAAGGGATGGGGTGTCCGTCATATAACATTTGTTGATAATGCACGTGTTTCGTTCTCAAACCCTATTCGACAACCGTTATTTTTCTTTGAGGATTGTCTTGAAGGCGGAAAGCCTAAAGCGCAGACTGCGGCCGAAAATTTAAAAAAGGTTTATCCCGGTGTAGTATGTGTAATTTTTTTCTTTTTTTAAAAAAAAAAAATTTTTTTTATTTTCCAATGAAAATATTTTGAAATTTGATCGTTTGGAAATCTAGATAACTGAAGGACATGATATCAGTATTCCAATGCCGGGACATCCAATCACTTCAGAATCAAAAGTTCGTAGTGACGTTGAAAAAATTTCACAACTCGTCGAATCACATGACGTGGTCTTTTTATTAATGGATAGTAGGGAGAGTCGATGGCTACCCACCATGTTGGGCGCAAGCATGCGAAAGGTAAATACCTCATGTTTAATAAATATTTTAAATTAAGTTAAATACATGTATGTCTTACGCGTCACATTTATTAGCTTGTTATAAATACAGCATTAGGCTTTGATACTTATGTTGTCATGCGACATGGAGTCAAAGATCTTCATGCTGCTTCGAAAACAACCAATGCATATAGTAGTAAGATGCCAAAAGTTGAACATTTAGGATGTTATTTTTGTAATGATATTGTGGCCCCAACTGATTCCCTGAAAGATCGTACCCTTGACCAACAATGTACGGTCACGCGACCTGGATTATCGGCGATTGCCGGTGCATATGCCGTTGAGTTGATGGTTTCTGTTTTACATCATGAAAAAGGGTAACTTATCAATGATATAATTCTTTTTACAGGGTGATTGATTAATTAATTTTTTCTGTTTAATTAATAGACCAGCAGCACCAGCTGATACAAATAATGATGACCTTTCTAGCGCAACATCAACTCCTTTAGGTATCATACCACATCAAATTCGTGGATTTTTAACAAATTTTAACAATATGTTAATAATTGGACAAGCTTATGATAAATGTACTGCTTGTTCTGATAAAATATTGGAAGAATATAAAATAAATGGATATGAATTTCTTAAGCGCGTTTTTGACTCGTCTACATATCTTGAAGAATTAACAGGATTAGCTAAATTGCATCAAGAAAGTGAAGCTGCCGGAGATTTTGATTGGGATGAAGAAGATACTGAATTATGAAGTATTAAATCGATTTGGTAATAAATTAATTCCGTTATTCAAATTATGTATATTAGTATCTAGAGAGAATGTAAAAGAAATGAATAAAAATTTCGAAAGTATTTTTATTAATAAAGATAAGCATCAAGAATAAAATCTATAAATACAAATAATACTTTTGTATCAATCAAAATTAAATATTCATGCATATATTTTTGATTTTTGACAAATTGCGAAAAAAAAAAAAAAAAGATTAATTAATCCATCTACACACAAATATATATATTTATATATATTATATATTTCAAATAATCTCTTTATAATAATTAAAAGGAAACAAACAATTAATCATCACTGATACTTATCATCGCTCGTTAATAACCTCCACTATTTTTTGAGATCGTCAAAATAAGTTGAGATTGGGAACAATTCTTTACACTTATTCCTAAATTCTTCAGCTTTTGATGAATTTAACTTGTCTTTTTTGAGTTGCTCGTATACTAATACGCAATTCTATACAAAATAAAAAAAAAAAATAATGTTCAATTGAAAAGATAATTTTAATAATGTTGATTTTAACTTTCCCATCTAACTACCTTTAATGTTCTCGTATTCAAGAATTCGTCTTTGACAGAATTCATTAATATACTTGAAGCTTCTTGTTTAGATTCAGGATTTAGTTGCAATAGTACTTTAGAACCAGCTAATAAATGAGGTACAGATCCTTTGTTTCTAGCTAAAAATTCTTCATTATGTGCCACCAAAGAAATTTCATGAGGCAGTATAGTTGGTAACTCGGTATCAATAACTTTAAAAATTGTTTGGTATTCAGTGGCATTACGTAATGGATCCCTTTGATCTTTATCTTCTTTTTCAAGCTTAGAGACTGAAATAAAAGATAAAGTATATTTATTAAATCATAATAAACACAACAATTTAGAATAGAATGATTACCATACCTTTTAACTTGAATTGTATTATATTTAAGTGTAAAACTGGATTCTCTTTATCAATATTATACGCACGTTTTAGAGCCTTAAGAGCGAGTAAATATTTTCCTGAATTATAAAAATGATTTCATTAATAATAAAATAGATGACACTCGACATGATAAAAAATTTTATGACAGGGAAACCAACTTTTACGAATATAGTATTCAAATCCCAAAAGTTGTGTTTCTATTCTTTGCGAAGCCAATGTTTGCAAAGGTTGAAGAAATTTAAATGCCTCTCCTAAAGGATCTTCTACCTATAAAAAAACATTTTGAAGTTAAATTAATTCATAAATATTATTATAAAATAAATAAAATAATATCATTAAACCTTAAGAAGCTTTTCGCCTTCTGGGTCATCATCTTGAGCTTTCTTTTTCGAATGATCTTCCTTTGCAGGAGTGACTTAATCAATCATTAAGAAAATCAATACATCTCTTTTTTTAAAGAGACTATCATTATGAACTCTAAACAGCAATAATACTCACCATTTTTTGCCTCCTTAAGTGCAGCTTTTTTGGCCTTGCTTTTGGCTTTTTTTGCTGCCTTAATTTCTTTCTCTGTCATATTCTCTTTAATCAAATATTTATTTATTTATCGTTAATAATAACTTCATTAAACTTTAAAATAAATCATACACGAGCATACCATAGTTTTGGCTTTCATCACCATCGACTATTTTTGGATTATCATTTATATAAAGATAGATCTAGATGTTCCAATGGGATAATTCGTAATGTGAACAAAAAGAGAGATATATATACAAATAAAATGCGATGTTTACCTCAATAGCGTTCTGAGCAGCACGGAAATAATACAAATTTGAACGTAACTGATCTTCAAGTCGCAACATACTTTATATATCGCATGAAAATAGCAAATTTAAAAACATACATAATTTCACAGTTAATGTACTCGAAAATAAAAGACATACCTCAAATATGCTCGGAGAGTAACTTTACGTAGACAATATGTATGGAAATCAAATTGATCATCTGTTATATCCGCAAAGTGCTTAAATGTTATCGAAAATATCATGTTACTATCAATGTATTCTCTATATATTAATTATCAAACAGTATTTATAATTTATGTAGTTAAGAATTACTAACTTAAATGTAGAATTATACCTTTTCGATTTGATGGAAGCGTTTAAGAGCTTTGCCAAAATTATTTTGTCTTCTATAACATTCTCCTTCTTCAAGTGCATACCACATACATTGCATATCCATAAGATCCGTTAAAGGGTCAGGAGCGTCACCCTTAAAGATCGAAAATATTAAATAATTTGCAAATAATATTAATTAAAAAATTGATTAGGTAAAATATACACACTCTAGTGAATAATCCAATTGTTTTTATAGCTTCCTTCGGTTGATCACTTCGGAGCATATACTTCGTACATTTCGAATTGATGAACCTATCTTGAAGGTCCAATTCTCGGGCTTCATCCATAACTTTCATGGCTTTGATAAGGTCTCCTCCATGCTATATACATCCAAGATGCAACTATTTGGTAAGACTAATTTTGCATTTACATCATCTAACATAGCTGTAAAAATTCGGACCTTGAGTATACGGCCCTTTGTCATATATAATTCTACTAAAGTTGGTGTGTGTTCAATCGCTTCATCGATAAATTTGAGAGCCTTCATGGTATCGCGTTTATTATCATAATGCTGAGCTAATAAATAGAGGGCCCAAAGATACGCCGTAGGTGGTTCAATTTCGTCACCAATTGAGTTCTTGGTGAAAGCTTTATTCGTCTTTAAATTTTGGAGATATTCTTCAACCAATTTCTCAACTATAATCTCCTTCACTGGATCAACGTAAAGTTTTTTGAGATTAACAAATAATGAAGGAACACCTTTTCTAAGCGCTTCTTGCATGTATTTATCTACTTCAAATTTAAACCTCTCGTCTAGAAAACATTTATTCAAATGAATTAAAGAAATAAGATATTATGAAGCAGACATGTATATAATATAATAATAATAAACGTCTACAAGATGGACTGACCGACTGCATATTGTAAAGGAAGTCGTTTTATGAGATTTGACCTTTGATATTTCGTGGCCAATTCTTGACAAATGTCGAGGACTTTCTCGCGTTGTTCAGAAGACAACTCATCTAAAATTTAAATGAACTTATTGCGGTGAGTGATCACGTTAACTTTGCCGATATAATATTTGAAATACTTACTAGTATTTATCATAAAGGCTGATAGCAAGCCATCGTAATAATTATAGCAATCTGGATTATCTGCTATTAAATCTCTGTAAGCTTCTTCTGCTTCTGAATATCTTTCAAGTTTTAGCAGAAATAAAGCTATACCAAAAAAAAGACGGATATAATGATAAAATATAATATTACTACAATTTAAATGTTATGTTGACAATTCAAACCTCTCTTTTCTTTCCATGAGCGAATATCACAGATATCTTCCTTAATAGATTCCAAATGCCCCAAAGCCTTCTCGAATTTGCCACTCTCTTCTATTATAAGATTATGATATAAAAGCATCTCACTATGTTCAAAATTCATAGGACCTGGCTTTTCCTACAAAATGAAGTCTTTATCATCAAACGTTATAATTGAATACAGTATTCTCTTAATCTATTTAATATTTACTTTTAAAGTATCCTCATAAGCTTTCAATACTTTTTCAGCAGATTCATAATTTTCAAGCAAATGATAAGATATAGCAAGCCCAATCCAATATCTTTGATTATTATATCTTAATTTCAAAAGACGAAGTCTTGATTCCTTATAATTAATGAATTTTTTATCAAACATTTCGAAAATTTATAGTATTTATTAAAAATTGTGTTAAAAACGAATACAATAATTCTATATGTTACTCACATTAAAAGCCTCATAATTTCGCATTTGAATTTGGAGCAAGGAGTAATCTTGAAGGATTTGTAAATTATCCTATTAAAATTTATGAAAAACAGATATATTTGAATTAAATGATTCTAAAATCTTTTTTAAAATCGCGTTAAAATTCATATTTACCTTATCATATTTTAATGCTTGAGTATAGCACTTTAAAGCTTCACCATAATTTTTATCTGATCGATGTAACAATCCATATACATGCCAACCTAAAGAAAAAAAAAAATATTTTTTTTTTTTTTTCTAATTTTATTCAATTCAAGATATTCATCAGAAATATAATATATTTACAAATATGGCTAGTCAGATCAGATCGAAGGCCTTTGCGAACGAATTCATGCGCTTCCTCTTTCCTCTCCATATGATTAAGAAATAATCCTTTCATAGCCAATGTTTCTGTATCAAACATTAAATGATGATAATTGAATAATCAAAATTACGATAATTATACAAATTCAAACAAATCGAAAAACTTCTTTTTATTATGCAAATAAATTTTTTTTTTTTTTTTTTTTTTTTTGAAAATAGTAGAAAAAGAATAATGTCATGTATACCTCCATGTTCAGGAAATTTTTTCAATATTTGTTCAGCAGCTTTTAACCCTTTTTTATACTGCTTAAACTCATAGTGTTTCTATATGAATTTTGTAACCTTTTAAGTCAGTCATACTAAATGCATGTATATTAACCAGCAATTATAGTAAACACCACTATATAGGATATACTTGCAAGAATTTGCTTAAAAAGAGTAGATTCTCTGGCCGGCAATTCCCTCATTTTATTTTCCTAGGTAAAAACTTAAAGGTTTGTGTTATATACAATCGCTATAACCTTACAATGTTTGCTATAAATGATCTCACAAATACTTATGAAAAAAGTTGAACTAAAAAAATGTACTGTACGATATAGATTTTCAAAAAAAAATCTTGATAAAAAACGAACCATCACATGATTCGAAAAAATTTTTTTTGCCAAATTATTAGTTTATAGGAAATTTGACTAATTTTAGCGTTCCGACAATTTTTTTTATTACATTCTGTATATCTTAATTTTATCACGGTATTAATAATTTTATTTAGAGGCCAAGAACTGATGAATAAATGACTAGGAATGATAAATGATAATAATAATGGATCGATTTTTATTAAGTTTGGAACCTTAAAAAAAAAGTTTGTTAACGATTGCAGATCATAGACCGATAAAAATTAGATGCATCTAATCTAATTAAAAATAATTAATATTTTGTATTGACAAGGTGGCAAAAAAAGAAAGAAGAATATTATGAGAAAGGAAGATGAGAGGAAACAAATGGTTTATTTTTAACGAGTGCGTAACTTTTCGTTTATTTTGTTTGTCGTATAGAACATTTAACTTATCTGCGATTTTATTGGTTGAATTTTGTGATAACCATTTTTGAAATATCACATAATTATTAATTTTGATTGGTACAAAATTGATCGTCATAAAATTTACCAAAATAGAAAGGTTAGTTTTATTAAAAACATTTTTTTAGAGATAAATAAAAACTCTTTTTGCTAATCACCAAAAATGTTTCAAAAAAATCAAAAATCTAACAACCACGGTCGCTTTGCATCACCAGTTAAAGAAAAACTACCATCACTATAGATGCCTACCAAAACCTCCTCAAAATAATTTCATTATACCCTTTTTTATGTTTTTAATATAGTTTTGACAGTTTCGGCTTTCGTCGTATCCCTTATTATGATTTTAATATAGTTTCGTCTAAGTTTCGATTATTATTAAGGGGTTTCGTTCCTTATCTATAACCATCACAAAAAAGACAAAATACCACCCAAACAACTGAACAAGAAGTCGTCGCTGAAAGTTCTAATATTACATAACCTCCTGTTATTACTATGGAAGTTAACCAAACATCTGACACTACATCTTTACCCCTTGATAAAGGAAAAACTAAAGAAACTGATACAGTTACTAAAATTACAACCAATAATAAAAGAGATAAAATGAACATCGACAGTCCTTCTGACTCGTCTAAAAATATTATCAATACTACTTTAGTAGCGTTTGCTACACTACTCCTCAGTGCTGAAAAATTTTTTGCGTATTTTCCACTTGAAAAATATTTTGGAGCTAACCTCCAACAGAAGATCGCTGAAATCACTGACAAATATTGTTTCAATTATGCTTTCTTTGCTGGAGTCACATATGGAAAACTTTCTGCTGATCCTTCAATCAACATTCTCAAAGTTGCCTTTTTAGACTCTAATGAATGTGATGACCTTTATAAAATTCAGATTTCTAATACAGACAAAGCTATGTTTTTACCTCTGGTTATACAAAATTTGCACCTTTTCGTACCTGCACAGTCAATAACAGTAATTGAGATCCCGTTAGATTTTACAGTTTATACAAATAAAAAAATTTTTTTTTCATTATGGTAACATTGTATATTGCACTATGAAAACTAGAAACTTGTATCAACGCGCTACCATCACCTTTAATAATAAAGCCAAATTTGACCTTCTTCAAGCGACTGATAGATTACTTATTATTAGGGTAATGACAGATATTACCTAATATTATATTAATATAAGCGCCTACCTCTCTCCCCAGGTAAGATATGTTGTGGAGTCATGTGATATGATTTTTTATATCTGACGAAATAAAGTTAATAAAGTGATCAAAAAAAAGTTTATTATAGTTTATATAGTG
>CAJVPQ010000889.1:0-22303 GCA_910591825.1 Funneliformis caledonium
AATCATTTGGTTGATCCATTCTGCAAATCCTTTTGTAAATCAGTTTTGCAGATCTCTTTGTAGATCCGTTTACAGTAATAACCTATCTAATTTTCTCTTCAAGAGTATTGATATTATTCCAGCTTAACCTGTAGATATGTAACACTAGAAAGATCTTTACTTATTGTATTTTATTATGCCTAATGGTGTTAAATAAATCATAAATCTATTTTACTCTTTCTATCTTTTTCTCAATAGTATTTTTTGTGAGATCACTTAGGAGTTATTTTGTAAATTCTTTGATGAGCATTCTCTGAGCCTTACGTTCTCTATAAAAACTTTTGAATTTATCAAACATATTTTCAAGTTCTTTTCTAAATGAATAATATCACATAATAATTTCTTGATTTATAGCTCTATTTTTATCTTTAGCCATAATGATCACATTATATAAATCAGTAAGATTACTTCAGTTTGTGATTGCAGATTGCGTATCAGTAGTATTTGATACAAAATTTAGCATTGTTAACTTTGAAGTAGGTGATTAGTTCAGTCTGGAATTTTACTAAATATAGAATGATGATCTTTACTTTTTATAGTAAAGAAATATCAATTAAGAATATTCTAAGCACATTAAGAATATTCTAAACATTTCTAAATTTAGCAATTTAATTTATTTAATAAACTTTTTAAAATATAAAGTATATTTATTTAAAGTGCAGTAAAAATAAAATTTTTTAGTTTTCAGTATTTTCAGCTATAATGCTTCTAATTTCTTGAAAAATATTTAATAAATTGTCATGAGATTTACTTGATAAGCTTCAAAAACGTGATCAATTTAAATTATCTAAAGATGGAATTAAAGAATTGATAATTAGTAAAATTTACGATCTTGTTAAAAAAGTTTCAAATTGTTGAAGATCTGCTTCTTTACGTGTTATAGGAATTGAATACCAAGTTCTCAATAAATTTTTGTTAATTAACTTTGATTTAATAAATTCTATTCTTTTTGCTTGTACGATTTCACTAAAATTTTTCAACTCTTCACTTAGCATTTGTCCACTAATATTTTAAAAGTTTTGATCATTAGCACAATTAGGAGTTACATATTGGGATCCTCTTATTTGAACTCGAAATTAGCATAATTCATTTACGAAATCAGGACGTGTACGAGATTCATGAACTTTAATATCAGAATATCCTATTATATTAAATTTGTTAGTATGCAATTTCATAAATTTAGTACAGTTGCATGCTGCAATTTTCCAGTGTTATTGTAAAGGTATAAGAGGAACCAATGATTTAAATGCTCTATTGACTTCTTTGAGTATCACATTAAGACCTTGATGTTGATTTCAAAGTTTAGAACGTGAAATTACTATCCTTTCTTAGATTAGGCTACAAATCTCAGATTTTAGTTGTAACATCTATTCTTCATCAATAGCCTCAATCGATCGATAAATTGGATGTCACCTAGCAGACTAAATAGGAGTGAACATTCATCTAGCAGCATCTTTTAATAAAGGTCTATTTGTGTGAATATCTATATATAGAGTTCTAAGATTTATAATAATTAGCACACTTTTTAAAAAAATGGATCTGATTTTCAGATCGATATCCTTGAAATTGAGTAAAATCTTTTATATTAATATCCTAGTTTAACTCAACAAATACTTTTAATATATTCATTTCTTCATGACAAGGATCTAGAACTAATATAAGTCAAGGAAAGTCCTTTTTGATTTTCTGTATGTGATTGTAAGGCACTTCATCACAGACAACTATAATCCATTTACGTTCACCTTATTTAATACTAGATATCTTCTCAATATGTTCAAAAACCTTTTGGAGATTGGAAATTAAATTTGAATTAACACCTATTAGATCAGGAATAAATATTTCTGGTATTTTAATTTTTCTTTCTGAAGTTAATTATTATATGACATTAAGAGCAAAATCTTGATCACTCAGTTTTTTAAAAGTATGAGGATGGATGACGAATGGTTTTTTAATGGCATCTATAATCTTAAATGACTCATTATGTTGCTAGCTTATTTCAGCTATTGATAATAGTTTAGCATTATATGAAAGGCAAACTCATTTTTTATTATCAATGTTAGAAGTCAGATAAGCAAAGCATTTTTTCATATGTCCTAGCTGACTTTATTGATGTATTAAATTATCAATCACATTTGTTTCCTGATTTTTTTTTATAAGAAGTTCATTTAATATTGTTGTAAGATAAATGACAAGTTCTTTATAAATTTCATTTTTCATATTTAGAGTTAAAAAAAAATCTTCATATTACTGTTAGGTAAGCTCAGAATATAACCAAAAGTCAGTGTTAGTTTGAATGTTATTATATTGATTATGATGAAAGGTAATGAAACTTGTAACTGTATGAAATATAACCATATTATATCTACAATTTAGATAGTTTTTTTAACCTTTTATTTATTATTGAAAGCTAGAAGTAAGAAATCTTTAGGAAGCGATAATTGTTCAGCAGCTAGACTTTTCAACCAACTAGTAAATTTTGTATAGCTATCAGACCTAATAATGTGATTGTCAATATCAATAATAGTTTTAGATCTTGCTATTGAATATTTAATTGCAGAGGCAGTAATATTAATAGCTGAGACTAAAGATGATCACTGCAATTAAAAAAAAATGGCGCAATTGAGTTGCAACTTGTGACGCAATTAAATTTTCTTATAGTGCAATTAAGTTGCAACTCAATTGAAATTTGAAAATAATTATGGGAACCATTTTTAGTTGAGACATATTTTAAATATCTCGTCCTATAGATAGCATTAACCGTAACTGTACATTTAAAAAGCTTTTCACCTTTGAGCTGATCTTCATTCTCATTGCATATTAACATTTTTACAAAATTTATGATAATTGAATTTCATTTAGAAAGCCAATCAAAAGGAGAATATCTTAAAAGACCATCTAAATTAAATCGTTTCTGATCACTTATCAAATTAATAATATCATTGTAAAATCATTTAAGTTCTTTCTTCACGATTTTAATAATAGAATCAATTCTCATTTATTGATTATCAAATCTACTATTCCACCTCCTTTTTAATTCTTTATTTTCTAATTCTAATTAAACGATCCTCTGATCGTATTCATTTATTAGTTTAACATATTTTATTCGTTGAGATTTAGAATTAATTATGGCCTTCTTTATGTTTAATATCTCTAATATAAAACTTTTATAATCATAATCTTGTTGTAACATAATATTTTCATCTTTATTTGTCTTTAGTCTTTTCGTTGACTATATTTTTCAAAATTATTTACTACTATTAACCGGTTAAGAAAAGTATCAGTAGCAACAATTTGATTGTAATATCTTTCACAAATTGAATAACTTACTAAAGAATTATATAATGAAGATAACTCGAGAAAATACTTAGCAAAAATATCAATTCAGTTCACTACTGCCTTTGCTGATATATGCCTTCACTTTTGTTTCTTTTCAAATTTACATGATAGTAATTGACTTTCTGAATATTTAGCAAAAAACCCTTCAAATAAGCATGGTAATATTTTAGCAGGTGGTTTATTTTCCATTATAAAGTTCAAATTTTAATTCAATATTATACTTTATACTATTAAGTGAAACTTTAGAGATGAAAGTAAATTATTGAAGCATATACTCGAAAGAATATATTTATTATACAAAGTAATTTTTGTCTTTGTAGCTTTGGATCAGCACAATTATCTGAAACTTCTATCACTAATAGCCAATTATAACCAATTAAATTTTTAAAACATGACTGCAGATCATTTTAGATTTTATTTCCATTTTTAGTAAAATCCTGGACTGTAGTTAAGGTCTTTTGCTTTTTAAATGAAGATTGTTTGTAGATTCAAATAAATCACTAGAGCATTTCTAGGTAGTATTTGATGCTTCTTCTACTAGAACAATTCTGAATTTTCAGGCAGATAGGATACTTTTTGTATAGATTATCAATAAAATCATAATGTATGATATGTTTACAAAGTAGAAAGACAGTGTCTTTTGAGAAATCTACTGTAATTTTCTTAGCATATTTTGCTTATAATACACGTCTTTCAGTTTATTGAATTAATGCATCCTTAACATCCTTCATTAGATCTTCTGGTATTATTAGTAAAATTAACTACAGGCTCTGATATTATGTTAGCTTCAGTTAAATTGTCTGAATTGAGATATTTGAAATTGAACTTCAGATAGAGTCTGAATTTCAAATAAAAGACCAATTTGAAATTAGAACTTCTGAAATTGAATTTCAGATAAATTTAAATTTCAATATAAGGCTATTTGAAATTAAGATATTTAAAATTAAACTTTATAAAGAATCTGAATAAAGTTATCTGAAATTAAATTAAATTTCAGAAAGAATCTGAATTATAGATATAAAATCAACTGAAATTAAAATAGTGAATTAAACTTCAAATAGAATTTAAATATTAAGTGATGTATTTATTTCATTGACTAATGTTTTGCCAAAAATTAATTTCACTTATAATTATTTTAACAATATGTTCATTTCATTAACAAATGTTTCATCAATGATTATTTTACTATTACAATTATTTTACTAATATATTTTACAAACATTCTAAAAAAAAATTTTGAAAGTTAAAATACAATAAATACTATAATTTATATTTTTCAATAAATTTAATTATTTATTTCAAAATATTTTTATTTCTTAATTATCCATAAATATATTAATTAAATTAATAAATAATATTAATAAAATAATTATCTAAATGAAAAATTGTAAATAATTTCTTATAAAAAATCCATAAGTTATTTATTTTCACAATCATTATATATATTTTAAATTAGATCTTTATACTCATAGTCTTGTTTTCTTTATGAAAGTTATAGTGATTCTTGCAAAATTGATTCTATATTGAGTTAGATTTGATTTGTTTTTTTTTATAGATATATTACTATTAAAAAGTTGCTATATCTTAAAATATAATTTTTTACTATATAATTAATTTTTTATTGAGTAAAGTAATTTATATATATTTAATAAATTTAATAATATTTACTTTTAGTAGATTTTTAAAATTATAATTTGTCTAATAATAAAAATTTGTCCATTTCTTTAAAAGAATTTTATATAAATAATGAGAAAAAGAATAATAATAACTTCTCTTTACAATTTTAAGTTAATATCATAAAATTGTATGATAATATAATATCATTATTGTGCTTATGTTAATAATATTTTATATTAATTATCTTATAATTAAAAAAGTATTAAAAAAAAGAAAGTTTATAAAAATAAATTACCTAAAAAGAAACTTTGTGTAATCATTAATTAATCTTTGTAATGAAAAAATTTTTAAAAAAATTAAAATTTACTTTTTTAAAAAGAATAAAAATGTAACAAAAAATTTATTAATTTAATCAATCTAATCAAACCAAATAAAATCAGAATTTTTTTTTATAATAATAGCATAAGTACAAAAGGTTATGTACATTCGCGTCCGATTTAAATTGCATAGTAAAACATATATGAAAATTTTTCTGGATCTATAGTTCCACAAAGTTATACATCTTTTTAAAAATATGACCAATTAGCTTTTTGTAAATTTATAAACAATTACTAAATTAAATTATATACGCAGCTCAAAAATTTCCATTTTTTTTACATTACATTATATAGTTTATGTATTTTAAATTTTCCACAAGTTAAACACTTTTTATTAAAATTTAGAAATAATTGTTAAGTAAACACTAAGCTTGAAAGTTTCTATTCTTTACATGTTTTATTATAAAATTTTCGACGTGCTTTTATTCTATTTTGTCTCACGTTCCCTTTCATATTCGGAAAAATTCATAATTGCAACCTTAATTCTTCTCCGTCGATAAAGTATACCAAAATACATTTCACTTTTAGTTCTTTTCATCCATATTCTTTAAGTGCGATTGATAGCTGCGACGTAATTTTTTTCTTTGCTTCCACTGTTGGCTTAGTATCTGTAAACTTAAACGATAAAATTTTAATTCAATCCGTCGAATTAAATACAAGACAATATCACAATCACGCCTATATGAAGACATGACAAAAGGCAATAGTAAATGAATTTAACGATTCCTTTATTGAACTCTTGGTTTATCCTAAAATCTCAACTTGAGTTACTTTCAACTCAAGAGAAAATACAAGATATTTATATAAAATAAAATAATATAAAATCAACTATAACAAATATAATAAAGAGAATAAATAATATAACTATGATAAATATAATATATATAATAAATAAGATATAATTAATAAATATAATAAATATAATTCATTTATCTAATATGTCCACTTGATCAACGTTGACAACTTTAGCAACTTTGTCAACTTCGTCAACTATGTCGATCATTTGGATCACATGACTTATTTTTAGCGCAGTCACGGATCACGTCTTCACCACCATGGTTTGCTGATAAAATTGGATTTGTAATGTGACTGCTTGACTTGATCAGTTTTTATAGTTCTCTTAAAGATATAATCAAGCTTGTTCCGGTTCATCCAGCATGTTACTAGTTTCGTCATATGTTTCCTGTGCGTAAATACTATCAATCAGTCTCTTATATGCTAAAATAAAATACAATGGCCAATATAATAAACAGTAACTTACCAATTCATATTTAAAGATTTTCACGGCCTTAGAGATTGGAACCGTTTAATTTTTAACCGGTTAACAAATATTTTAACTGGCTATAAACCGGTTAAAGATTTTTGGGAGATTCCAACCTCTAGTTTGCCTTTTCTAGTGAATTTTGTCGGCAGTTCAAATGATTCCTCGGGAAAATCAAATAAAAATACTTCGAGTAACATTTGTTCATATAGTCCAGCAATTTGTAGAAATGGCACTTTTGCAATTTCCGCTTGGTCATCTGTTTAGTTCAAACTTAACATTCCATTTAGTATGGATTAATTAACTTTTGCGAATCGACAGCGAACTCCAATTGATTTGTAGCACTAGCATGCACGGCTAACTTCCATTTTCCAAGATCAACACTTGAGTAACCCAAAAACATCGCACTTTCGCCATTTTTCAAAATTTGCTGATCTGCTCAAAGAGCAAAATGATTCACTCCCTAAATGTAATTCATGAAATTAATATTCTGACATAAAAATAATAGTGAGATAATGGATGATATTATTTACCATATATATAATATATATTGAGGCCTTTGATTAGGGATTCAACAATATATGAAGTTGCCTTCACGATAATGTCAACTTGAGTGTAAGTTTTATCTAGAGGTTGGAACCGGTCTAAAAATATTCAACCGGTTCCAACCTCTAGTTTCTTCTCCACAATCCAGCATATCCGACCGTCTTTAACCTCCAATAGACTATATAAGAATTAGAAGACAAACCCAGGACAAAGTAAAATGTAAAGAAAGGAAAATAACTTACAAGTCTACATAAATTTTACTATTTATATATATGCAGGTATTGACCGCTGAGTTTCTGTGTTTTTCCTAATACCATTTTAACAAAAGTCGAAACTTTTGATTTCGATTGGTTTCGATGGGTTTAGACGGTTTTGACAGTTTCAACGGTTTCAACGGTTTCGATTTCGATGTCTCGGGAATTTGTCCGGCAACCTTTAGTCTTTCCATGCAAAACTTATTTGGATCATTTCAAACCGTCTAAGCATAAACGAAAAAGTGTAAATAATACAATATAAATTAATAAATAAATATAACTATAAACATTAAATACCATTTACACTTCTGCAATAAAATATTCTGGAACTTTTAGGATGGTTTTGCAATCTTCATTCATGAATTCAAGATCCTTATTATCTGAGGTGTATTAATTTCGGACACAAAATATCTATTGCTATCCTTTGTAGATTTGCAAGTTGCGAATATTTTTTACTAAAAATATCCTTAACGACTTGCCCAGATGACAACAATACCCACTTCTCTGATGTGGGTAGTACGCATTTTGCAATATTATCTGACGGAAGATTTCTTCTTCTTCCACGTCTACTAATTCTGGGAATTCATCAACGTAAATTTCTGGCGGTGAAGTCTGGTTGTGGTGTGGTTTTGATAGGACTATGCCAGCGAGAGTATAGTTGCCTGGATTTTAAAAGATGGCAAAAGTCGAAACCCTATATTTCGATGGATTTGTTTATAAGACTTTATATACATTTAAACTTTTAACGGGATTTGATTATATATTTCCAATAAAATTTATTTTAGCTTTTCCAGTGTAATCTTGCCAGGGAACTATAATCGGGAAAAATATTGCTTGCACGTGTCTTTTGCTAAATTTAAAAAAAATTAGAAAGTTCTTTAAACTCAAACTATGCATTCTCAGATGAAGTTACTCACAGACTTTGATTGCTGAGGGAGAAATATTCGTCATTATTTTTATTCTGTTTTATCTCTTTATGTTCGTCCTAAAATAATTAAGATGCAATATAATTAATTCCACTGATTCACAACTTCCAGTTAAAAAATGTGAGTATATACCTCCTTCCAGTTTCTCTTTCTTTCAATGTTATGAAACCATTGTTGTTCTTAGCCTGAAAGTGGACTGAAGGTTAGCAATAGATATACAATTTTGAATTCCACCAGATCGATTCAAAGTCAAAACATAAGAAATTCTCCAAGATATATTGTCTTACGCCTCAACACAGCTTCGCATGTCTCAAAGACTTGATTGACGCATGATTCAATGTCCTCACGTCAACGCCACCAAATAAAAAAAAGATAAACTCGCCTGTTTGTACGCTTTGGGACCTTTATGAGTTTCAGCAATGACCTCGAAGGACATAACGTACGACACTAACTTTTGCTTGAATAATGGTAAATTACATTCTTCTAGAAAGTCATGGTGTTCCAATTCTCAGGCTCGCGATTGAAAATATCGTGTGTCAGATTTAACGGACGTTGCTGATCAAAGGTTAATTTGTAAAATTTTAATTATTATAGAGTATGGATTAAAAAAAAAAAAAAAAAAAAAAATCCTGCAAAAAGAAAAGATAAGTGAACCATTTTAAAAACACACCTGGAATTGAGACACCACCATGACATAATATATCATAAAGTTTTGTTTAATATTAATAAGAGACGTCTGGCTCTTTTAAATTTCAAAATAGAAAGTTTATATCATAAAAGAATAAATGAAAACGGGTTAGGAATATAGTTGCCTGGCAAACTCAAATGGTAAAAGTTGAAACTCGATATTTAGACGGATTGTTAAAACTTTAATATTGGGATTTTATTGTGGTTTCGAGTTTCGACGTTTTGCCAAATAAGATTTACTAAAGTGACCCCGTCGAAACCCGAAAGTTTTGCCGGGCAAGTATAGTGAGGAAGAACTTTATAATAAACGCGAAGTTGCTTGTAAAAAAAAAAATAAAATAAAAAAATTTTTTAGAAAAAGTAAAGAAAAAAAAAGTTTCAAATTTATATTTAATTCTTATTTTGGAGATCAAATGTAGACGCATCATGAGGAAGATCATGTGATCATTGACGTTATCATTTTTTCATTCGCAAGTACAAATTGCAGCTTTGATTAATATTGATGATATCATTTTTACCTTTAAAGATTACTTACTTTGATATTTGCTTAAAAATGTGTACAACGAAAGAATTTTTATCCGAATTAATATCATTTTTTCAACATCTATCGGAGAAATTTTGGTACCGATACCTAAGCTAAAAGAGCTGAAGCTGATAACTTTTTCTCAAGAGAATCTGTATTATACGGGAGCGTATTTTCTCTAGATTTGATCGAGCTTTTTAATACACTGGACTGGTAAATTTGTAAGCCCTAGTTCAATTATTATTTTATTGTTCTAAATTATTTTTCAAATATCAGAAATATATAATCAAAATGAAAGTGGAAACGGTAATCGACTATCAGAACAAAAAAAATAAATCCGGTTCTAACCTTTAATTTAAAGAATCTAATTTAAAGGAAAAGCCATATAACACCCCGATTCAAATGAAAGCTTGTAATCTTAATAAAGGTTAAATGGCATTTTAAATTCACTCGTCTCTCTTTTTTTTTTTTCTAATTTATATTCAAATAAGACAAGGACTCGGAAAATAATGTGAAGTGGCTTCTTAACAATATTTATAATTAATGACTAAATAATTAAATATTATTTTAGGTTTTAACAATTGAACTGACTTACGATACAGAAAAAAAGGGTTGATCAGACATGCTCATCGGATTTACAATAGGTATCGGAGATTCTTAAGAAATTTGATATTTGACCTTAATGAAGGTGGTGACGGTCTAACTAATCATGGCAATAGCTGATTCAGCTTGTCGAAAAATGATAAAGAAGCTTGATAGAATGAGCCTTATTATAAATTAATAGACCACATTTAATGCTAAACGGGAGTATTGTGATGACGAATGTCCATTTAGGTAGGTGTCAACAAATTTATATATTTATTATTATTATCATGTTGAAAAATTATTTGATTAGATAACTTAAGAATCCTTTATGTACTTGTAAACGTTAATTTTTATTACAGGAACCTAAGAGGACATTCCAGAAGTTGACCTTAAAAAGTATTATTTTACATTTGGAGAAATTAAATCAATCGTTGTTATACATTACCAAGATGCGATGAAGCAATTAAAACTTTTGATGAACAAGCGATAGATCATTCTCAATAGTTTGAGGAAGACCACATCCTACTAGACGTAAATCTTGAAGGTACAAGCAGCAACTTCACAAAATAATGCAAATCCATATACTCGTATCTCCTGGAGAAGCGTCAACTTATTAACTCTATCCAAGTCAAGGTGAAAGAAAATTTGTTACTACTTTTTTGGATCGTTATTACTAAATTAATTCGCTAATTATTGTTCTTCAATAAAGAAATATCCTTGTTTTGAAACAGATAGTCCAAAAATACACATTCTAGTATAGTCATTGAGAATCGATGATGCATATTAAACTTTCAAATGTAAGGTCTATTTACAATAATTTCTTTATGAATATAAAGTTAAGCAGAAGGTTTATGCTTTTAAATATATTAACAATACTAAAATCTATTCTAAACAAACGTATCATCAATTTTTCATCTGATACAATCGTTTTAGTATAAATAAACTTGTACCAAAAGAAAATTGTATTATTAAAAAATTTTCCTTTTTGTTTATTTTAGTTTTTTTTGGTATTAGTTTACTGGAACCCAAGTATTTGAGAATACAATACCGCTATACTATAGCAGCACTGACATAATTTGTAATATAAAGTTAATATAAATCTCAATGTTTTGCAAAGATATTGGATTCCTGATGATTAAGACTAAATAAATGCCAATCACTAAAGTTCAACTGCGCAATTACAAAAAATTGAGTGATAAATAATAGAAATTCGGGAATTAAATAAACAAAATTACAAATATAAAATTAAAATGTTAAAACAGCGAAAGCGAAAATGTCGCGAAAAGATAAAAAAAGGTTTTAAGGTGTATTTATGCAATTGTAAGAAGTATGTTGAGCTGTTTAAGGATTTTCAGCTCATTTATAAAAAAAATATTATTAAGGTAGCCTGGCATCCTGTCATTTTGTCACCTTGCCAACCTGGCATGGGCGTGTCAATCTGTCAAAATGATCTACGCGAAATTATGATATTTTAATGAGTTTCCAAGTCTACAATATTATATAATTTGAGAGAGAAATATATTGACTAATGTCTTTATATCGATTCTTTTATTTTAGCAGAATTGTTAAATGTTTAGATTGTTCTTCAATGTATATGAAGTGATATTATCAGTCCATTGTGGAAATTCGCTCATCTACTTGACAAGATAATCCTTGAAATGCATAGGTGGGTTAATATAGATAATAGTCGTTATAATTTTACACGCTTTCTCCCTCATATTATTCACTTACTGTATTGAAAAATTATACGAGTGACATTACGGCCTTTGAATTTTAATTCATAACTTACAGTAAGTGAAGTAATTTAGATATCGATACCAATATCACATGATGTAATGACAAATTAGGTTTCGTAAAAAACAATTCAGGAATAGTAAGTCATAATACTGGTAATGCGTTTCATTTAAGCTTACCGAACAGAAACTTTTTGATTTATTTCTTTAGGTTTGGTCAGATATTATCATCTCTCATTTTATCGATCATAAAATAGTTTAACGTTTATAAATGCCTTGCATGCTTTTATATTTTATTTAATCAATTTCACGTTTTACTAGAACTTCGGAAGTCAATATCACTTTTTGACATGCATTCCATCGCCTATTCTGAGTTCGACACCTACAGAATATTTTCATGGTTCAATTAATTTAAGATTTTAATGAATTAAATTTTTAAAAAATATCAAAATATCAACCTCCTAATTACTCTCCTATTGATTGATAAGATTATGCAGTTGGTAAAAATGGAGTTCAAACTGACTGCATGATAATAGTATATTTTTTGAAGCTGAACGCTGTCATTAAAAGAGAAAGTATTATATTTAATGTTTACTCTTGCGAAGATATTCAATGCGCAGGTCTACCAGACCTTGCGGAAATGAAACGAGGAACTTCATTTTAGTAATCGAATCCAAGATCTTATTATTAATTTAATTTGTTCGTGTATTCAATGCATTAACGTAGGAATTCTCTCAATTCTCCATTTATTTAATACACCTCTGATTAACGAGGGTAAAATCCAAAGAATTAACAGGTTAATTTTTTTCAAAAGCAATCCAGTTCAAAAGGTAACTAACAATTTTTTATTACATAAACACAATCTGATGGATTTTTTTAAACTTTTATAGATTTTTTTTAAAACAATTCAATTATCCTCTTTTTAAAAGATAACAAATAATCTTTTTTTATTGCATAAGCACAACCTAATGGATTTTTTTTAAAGAAAATCCAATTAATTTATTTTTTATAAAAGTTAATTTGATTAACTTTTTAAAAGATAACCTAATAACCTTTTTTAAACTTTTATAGTTTATTTAAGAAAAGACTATTTTAAAAAGATTTAAAGATTATATTTTTTTAAAAATAACTCTGATAATTTTTTAAAAAAATAAATGATCATGATTACAAAATATTTAATTTTACCAATTTTGTATTTTATATATTTCAAATTCAAATTTATATTTTAACGTGTTGAAAATTTTAAATATTTTTATCAAATGGCTTTTTTACAAAAAAGAAATACTTCTAATAGTAAAGAAGATATTCTTATTAAACGTACTCATATTATATTATCATTTACTCAAAAATGTAAAATTTGTTTAAAATATGAACAAAAACTACAACTAATATAAAAACAACTTGCTAAAATATATGAAGTTAAACAAAATACTATTTCAGATATTTTAAGAGATAAACAAAAATGGATTGAAACTAATACAGAATTTAATGATTTAAGAAAAAGAACTCATGCACTTACTTATCTTGAAATCAAAAATTCTTTAGCAAATTGGTTTATGCAAACACTTTTTGCAAATCAAACAATCACAGGAAATGTAAAAGCAAAAGCATGTATTTTTGCATAACTGTTGAATTTAAAAAAATTTTTTGCATCAGATGGTTAGCTTTTAGGATTTAAAAAATAACATCATATTCAACAATATACAAAGATGGATAAAGTACATGATGCTTCACTTGATACTTTAGATAAAAAAAGAACAAAACTTTTAAAATATTATTAATAAATATAAACTTAAAAATGTATTCAATTATGATGAAACAGGTAATTAAAAATTGATTATTTATATTATTTATATTTAAATATATAAATTTAATAATTTAATAATTTTATTATTTAGCTTTATTTTGGCAATTAGAATCATCTAAAACCTTAACAAATGGTCTTATCTCAGAAATAAAAAAATTTAAAAATCGTATTACAGTTACTGTATGTTAACATGTAATGCTAATAGAACAAAAAACTTTCTTCACTTTTTATTTATTATTATAAAAATTCACATGTTTTTTTAATAAAAAAAAAGAAAATTTATCTGTACAATATTATTGAAATAAGATAACATAAATGCAAGTATTAATATGAAATGATTTTTTAAAAAAATTTAATATTCAAATGTATTGTGAAATTAGAAAAATTCTTCTTTTAGTGAATAATGCATCAATACATATTATTAATAATTCTGAATTATTTATTCATATTAAAGTGTATTTTTTATCACCTAATATAACATCATACTTTTAACCACTTGATGTAGATATTATAAATTCATTTAAGGTATAATTGAAATTTATTTTATTTATTAATTTAATAATAATAATTATATAAATTATTATTTTATTATTTATTTTATTTATTAATTTAATAATAATAATTATATAAATTATTATTTTATTATTAATTTTATTATTAATTATATTATATTTTTTAATAGGTATAATATAGAAAATTACTTATAAAAAATCATATAGAAGCATATAATATAGTATAAGAATCTAATTTAATTAACATTCTTGATGCAATCTTATTTACTGCTAATACAGACCCCCGCTAAAAGTCTTCGAACATCATCTTTCGGCTATTTCATACCGAATACATCATATGACTATATAATACTGCGGTCATGTAATGTACCTGACCTTTGTTTACTTGAATCAAAACCAAATAAAAGCGTATTTGGTTTGTTTATTTTGATTTTTAACCAAAATAAAATTTACCTTCCGAAAACCACGAAAATGTTCAAAGAACAACGCGGCGGTATATATTTTGCCGTCAACGTGGCGATAGTTACCGGGCTATTGCCGCAAATATCGGTTGTGGATTTTTAACAGCATTTAGAACTTTAAAAAGAATGGATGACACCGGAACCGTTAATTCGAGGCTTCATTCTGGTCGACCATCCTTAATTAAAGATTCGCAGCGAAGCCGGCTGAAGCGATTTGTCGCAGCGAATTCGGGCTGTTATGAAGCAAATAAAGGCCCGACCAAGTACTAATTATTTAGTCCAAATGTGTAGCATATCGTACATTAATAAATAAATTAATAAATTTTTTAATAAACTATAAAATTTTAAGTTTTACATTGAGCCAAAAAGCGTTCGGCGGGGGTCTGTATATAGGGAAAAACCAAATGTTCGAAGCAAATAATCCAACCAACAACGATGCCATCAATTCATGCCAATAAAATGTTAGAGGTTGGAACCGGCAAAAAATTCTTTAATCAGTTCGGTTAATAACCGGTTAAATTAACTTAGGCCAGTACTATAAATTTGGCTAGAGTCGGACAATATTTTTTTGCAATCATAAAAATCTTAATTCTGGCTGGAAATTGAATTTCGGCCGGAATTAAATTCATCTTTAACCGGTTAAAAAAAAAATCATTAACCGGTTAACATGTTAACCTGTTCCAATCTCTACTTGAGTTTCTTCCAAAAATGCTCTTATAGATCCTGAATAGGATGAAACTATCCGCATAGTTATTATCTTTTAAAATCTTTGATCCTTCTACAGGTTATTTATAATTTCAATTGTATGATATACTGTAAGCACACTCAGTTTTCTTGTGACAAATTAAAAGCCAAAGGTAGTTATTGCTTAATAATTTAATCGAAAGATTCCATCCTATTCGAATATTTCGAAATGTAAAATGAATCTTTTTTTGAAAATAGCAAAATTTCATCGCAATATTTTACAAAGATTAAATTTCCTCTTATTGTAATATTATTATTCAGGATTACCGTAAATCCAGGTGAATAACAAAATTCGAATTGAAGTCCCATTGAAATGATGAAATTGCTCATATTTTATTACCTCAATTATTACTTTGCTGTAATTTATCTGAATATATTTTATGAGATGACATTGAAATTTATTCTTGGAATAAATTACTATTTTAAAGTTTGTTGATATTGTTTTTGAAATAGATTTAACGAAATCTGATCTTACCATATGAACGAGTGTTAATGCGCTATTTATCTGATATTTGCGTTAATCCATGTCTCATGTCTCATTACAATCCATCCTTCAATTGATGATCACATACTAATGATACTTCTTATATCTCGTAATTATATAGTTATTTCATGAAAATAATTTAAAAGATATTACATACGGTTCCGGAACTTCAAAGGATATGGAAATCCTCTTGATGCAACTTCTTTAGATCACAAAAATAATTTACAAAGACAGAATTCCGGTTATAACTTACTAACTTAAAGAAATAAACAAGTCAATAACATCAAGTTTGTATATATTATTATACAACTACTTGCCAAAAAGTAAATGGACGGTTCTAATTCAAGAACGTTAAACCGCATTATCGCGTCATCTAACGATCGTAGAAAGATGCATCGGATGGTAGCAAAATCGTGATTCTAGAATCGATTGCTTGTTAGATATTTAAAAATTTTGAAAAAAAATTTTTTTAGAAGTTGTTTAATTTTTAAATCTCACAACTTCGATAATATATCTCACTGGATAATAAATTATTTTAAAGGGCTGGAAAAATAAATTATACACGACATAATTCCAAATATTAAATTTGCAAAAACATTTTGGTTTAAAATTAATCCATTTTAAATAATCTATTCTAAATTATTATAATGAAGTATAATTGGGTTGACTTGACCTTGATATACTACTAAATACCTTATTATTTATTTCTTTTCTTCATCATAGATTAACTAAACCGCAATTTTTTATTTCTGATGAGATTGGTTCATAAAGTTTGCTTCATAAAAGATATTTTGGAAAAATTAGGTGAAAATTTTTTGAAAACGTAAGTAAAAGAATAAGATGAATATAGGTCACATTTCTAGAATCGCAAATCTCAGGACCCATCCTTAATAGAACCTAAGTTCTATGTAGAGGTTGGAACGGTTAACATGTTAACCGGTTAAAGATTTTTTTAACCGGTTAAAATAGATGAATTTAAATCCGGCCGAAATTCAATTTCCGGCCAGAATTAAGATTGACAAAATATTGTCTAACTCTTGCCAAATTTATAATACTGGTCAAAGTTAATTTTAACCGGTTAATTAACCGGTTATCAAATATTTTAACCGATTATAACCGGTTAAAGAATTTTCGGCCGGTTCCAACCTCTAGTTCTATGGGATTGGATCTTTTTTAGTCTAGAAGTTTCGGGACTGAACTGGAAGTAGGCTGGTTAACTTGCCACTATTCTTTTAAAACTATCTTTATCAAGGAACAGTTTTTTTATAAATTACATCTTAATATATTCTGGATTATAAACATTTAAATAGATGGGTAAAATTTGTGTGTAAAGTAGAGTTAGCAGAGATTAACAGACGCATTATTAATTCTTATACTTTAATTAATTATTTAGGGATAACTTCAGAATGATTTCCAGCTGCACTCATTTCCTACCATTACTTGTTGTAATCTATCTACTTCAATAAGTAATACTGGATCATGCATTAGAAACTTGGTAGTTTCTAATAGAAATGTTATATTATTTTCCTCCGCCTATAAACATTATTGGATCAATATAAGGAATTATGCCAAAAAAAACTTAGAATTGTGTTTAGATGATATTGTTGATGCTTCAATTCTCTTGGATAATCCAAAATCAGCCAACATATTTGGTTCTAATTTCAAATGTATTAAATAAAAAATTTATAAATTGTATTTTGCAAATATCACTTTCATTACTAAATCACGATGTATAATTCATTCATCGTGCACGGACAACCTAACTGTTTTGCTAATTAGTATTTATCTTACCAAGTAAATTATTACGATCATTAGAATATTCCATGACCAATATATACTTTTTCAATAATTCTGATTTTAAAAATAGAGGAAGAAATATATATAAATATCAGATTTATTTGGTCAATTAAAATCAATTTGTGTACCATCTCTTGATTGGAAATGGTAATGTCATGAACTAAAGATTTTAATTACCATGAAAATAAACCTCCAGTGAAGATTTCAAATTAGAAATATTCTGAATGTCAAGATGTGCAACGTTATATTACCTCATGAACGATTTATCTAATTGTTGCGTCGTTACGATTTTAATGCTAAATATTTATCAGAACTTTTCCAATTTGCTCGATAGATTATTTTGAATTTCTCGAAAATTGCTAAAATATCAATAATCGTAATATTAATATAGCTCTTTAGAATTAGCTTCTTTAATACTATTAACCCACACATTCGTATTTTGAACTCTGCATTTTCAATTTTAATAATGAAATCGAAATTATTGTTGGAAGGAAAATGAGGTGAAAAAAAATCGTGTTATTATTTATGATTTTTCATTCAAATTTTTAACGTGCTACACTCCCCGATAAAAATATCCGATTATTGTGAATGAAGTAATAAGACTTTCTTCATTCTAAAACAACCTTTCATGGTATAATTACAAATTATAAAATAAAACAAACTATAGTCACTCCGCAACCAGGTAGGACGTCTAAACTAACAGATAGAGATATTAAACATCTTGTAAAAGTAGATTTCCACAGTCTTAGATTATATCCACAAGTCGTGGTTTTTAAAGCTACGTATCGGAGAACATAGTTTACCTTATCAGCACTTCTAAAAATAAGTCAACCTGAAATTGGAAGCTAAAAATAATAAAAAAAAATTCGATATAATTGCTACGATGCAGCAACTAGAAAATAGTAAAATAATTAAAAAAATTAATTTTATGAAAAACTTATAAAGAGGATCGATGTGTGATTTTAATTGTGTGAACCAGATTTCTGGGCCTTTGAGCGACATAAAATTTTCCTTTTTAGGCGATTCTAATAATGCCAAATCTTTTTTTTTAAAAAAAAAATATTTAAACAACCTTTATTCCTTGAGGTAGATTCCTCCTCTACTTTTACCTCTACCTTATTCTCTACCTTTTAGTATTAGTGTTAGTGTAATTATAAGGTAATAATAAGGTATATAATAATAGCCGGTCATTAGTGCGGCACCCTTCGCTCGTCACAGCAGCGCAGACAGGTGCGTGTCAAAATTTTCTTTTTATTATTATTGTTATTGTTTATTACTAGTAATTCTACCTGATAATTCCCTGGGTTTCAGGGACAATAAGTCTGGTATATTAGAAATCGTGATTATTATTATTAATAATTAAAAATATATATAACTAAACAAAAGAATTAAATTAAAAATATAAAAAAATAAAAATAAAAAAAAATGAAATAATTAAAAAAAAAAAGAACAGGGGATCGAATAAAAAAAATATTTTAAATTAAAATAAGAATAAAAAAAATTAAGAAAAAATTAAACGATCGGAGAGATAAAAAACTATAATAAAAAAAATTGAAATTTAAAACGATCGGGGGGATAAAAAAACTGTAAATAAAAAAAAATTTAAAAATTTAAAAGCGATCGGGGGTTAAAAAAATAATAAAATTAAAAAAAAAATAAAAATAAAAGTTCAGAGGGGATAAAAAATAAAAAAATAAATAAGAAATAAGAATAAAAAAAAAAGCAAAATTAAAATTAACAAAAAAAAAGAACGAGGGAGGGACGAATAAAAAAAAAAATATAATAAATAAAAAAATAATAATTTAAAAGAATAAAAGATTGGGGGGACGAATAAAAAAAAAATTTAAAAAAAATTAAAATTAAAAAGATCGGAGGGATAAAAAAAAATGACAAATTATTCAAATATTAGATGGTAATAGAATATTTCAGATGCTTCTACATTAAAAGAATTATATAGCAATAATTCCAAAATATAAAAATCAAATTTTGTACAATAGATAATACCTAGAAAAAGATCATTTAGCAGCGACAGAGTCGCTACACATCAACCTGATCTAGTTTCAAAAAAAAGGGGTGATCTAAAAAAAAAAGTGTAATGTATAGAAAAAAAAGGACGTAACACAACGCAAGATATTTTAAAAAAATCGTTCAATCGCTCCAAGAAATTTACCTATTTGATCCAGCTTGAAAAAATACGTCTTTATCAAGGCATTTGATGATGAAAGAAATGGCCTAAAAGTCGTCTAAAAAATAAAAATAAAAAAAACCAATTAACAAAATAATAATAAAAATAATAAATACAAAGCCTTATCTGGCAATTGAACTGACATTCCGTGAATCCAAAAAATAAAATAATAAATAAAATAATTAGTAATTAAAAAAGAATAATGTAAAAAAAAAGAAAAGATAGAAAAAACCAAAGGCGAAAACAATATCCGATCACTGCGATCTGAAACAACAAATAAAACGAAATGGCTGTAAAGATTATTGGAAAATCGTCGGCTGAAGTGATTATTAATCTTTCTAAGGCCGGGCAAAAAAATTTTTTAGATTCTCGTGACCCGACCGCCTCAATTTTTACAAAAACTCATCTCATGATTTTTTTTATAGTAAATTTTTATCACGTGACTTTATATAATGAAAAATCGTAATAGCATATACTTTATTTTCGTGATTTTTTTGTTATTTGAAACTTGATATTCTTAGCACTTTTTTTTTGTCAGAAACTGTCATATAACACTCACTACAATAATAATAATATGGGTAGATAGAAAACCAGTACGGCACGATTCGCCAGACAAGTACGGTACGATTATGCAGATCAGTAATTAATTTTGTGAAATTTGACATCGTACCGTACCGTACTTATCCTATAATAACTACGCCCTATTATAGGACCAATTACGAAGCCAAATTTTGTATTTATCACGTGATAGTTTACTCCGCCATTAGTTTATTTTAAAATTTATTTTTATTTATTACTTATTTTATAATATTAAAAAAAATCATTATATCGCATTTTACTAATTAAATGCCATATCCACCGAAATCTATTTTATTTTTATTTTTATTTTCATTCTTTTTATACTAAAAAAATAAAAATAAAAATAAAATAAAAAACTAAATATAAATAAAAAATAAAAAAAAAAGAAAAGTAAAAAGAAAAGAATTGCAAAAAAACAACAAAAAAAAATGTAAAAAGGAAAAAAAAAGTAAAAATATATAAAAAAAAAAATAAAATAAAAAATAAAAATAAAAATAAAAAAAGAATAAAAAAAACAAAACTAAACAAAAAAGAATAAAAAAAAAAGAAAATACAAAAAAAAACTTAAAAAAATAAATTAAAAAAAAAAATAATAATAAAAAATAGAAAATAAAAAGTCTGATGGTAGTGAAATAAAAATAATAAAGTTCAGTAGAAGGTGAATAAAAGAAAATAAAAAATCTGATGAAAAGGGAATAAAAATAATAAAAAAAAGATTAAAAAATATAAAAAAATATAAAAAAAAAAAAATTAAAAATAAAGACCAAAGGGAATTTTTAAAAAAAAATAATAATAAAATAAAAATAAAGAAAAAAAAATTAAAAAATAATTTAATAAAAAAATACTAAAAATTAAAAAAAATAATTATTAGATAAAAAAAAAATAAATAAACAAACTCAGGGAAAATAAAAAAAAAAGAAAATATAAAAATATGAAATTCTAATTTGTTATGATGAAATTTAAACATGAATATCTCATTATTTACCAATCCAATTCCTATTAATTTGATATGCAGATTCAATAAATTCAGCTCTTTTAAATAAGATCAAAAACATTCAGATTCAATCACTCGATCCATTGATATTTGAGAAAAACTGTAAGTAATTATTTTGAGGTTTATTACAGAAGAATTTCAAATAGGTGTATACCAGAACTGAAATAAAAGGACTGTTAATATTATATTAATGTTATACTGCACTTCTTTGAGTATTAAATCACTAAAATAACTTATTTGAATAAATAAAATTTCTTACATTAATAACTTTTACTGACTTTTTTCTAGAAAATTAAATAATTTGATAAAATGCAAAATACTAATTTGCTATAATTAAATATGAATATCTTGATGTCAACTATATCAATTTCTATTAAACTTTAGCAAAATAGATTAAGATAGTTTTGTACTTTCAAATAAGCCTAAATCAATTCATAACGTATGATATACTATTATAATAAATGCAAAATTTTATTTTTTTTCAAATGAGTGTTTAATTATAATAATTAAAAGATTATCTTTTTTTTATAGGATCCAGAAATCTTTATTTTTGATCAAAAGTAAAATATAAAGAAAATTAGTTAATATTTTTTTATTTTATTTATTTTTTTTTAAAAAAAAAAAATAATCATCTGCTTATTTATCTTTTTATAGAATTCTTAGAATATAAATATTAATTTTTATTAAAAAAAAATAATTAATCTAAAAAATTAAAATTAAAATTAAAAAAATAAACAAAATCTAAAATTAAAATTTAAATTTAAAAAATTAAATTTAAAATATAAGAAATAAATAAATTATTAAAAAATTATTCATATTTAATGATATTTCTTTTATTTAATTTTAACTTTAACTT
>CAJVPQ010000890.1:0-22295 GCA_910591825.1 Funneliformis caledonium
TCTATGATTATGTGGGAATTCATATCAGGAGTTCCTCCATTTAATAATGAGGCTTTTAATTTTCAACTTAGTTTAGATATTTGTAAGGGTAAACGTCCTAAAATTATTGAAAATGTTCCTAAATGTTATATAAATTTAATGAAAAAATGTTGGAATATGGATCCATTAAAACGACCAACAGTATCAGAAATTAAGAGAATTATTAATACTTGGAAAGAAAATATTCAAAGAAAAAAATTTGGCATAGCATCAAAATATGATATTATAGATTTTTATAAATCAGATAAAGCATTTAAACAAAATCAAAATAGTAATCTAAGTATTATTAAAGATCATTCACAAGTATTTTATACAAGTCATTTACTTGATTTTACTGAAAGATTAAATGAAATTTTAGATCTTGAAATTAAAAGTTTAGAAGTTAGTCAAAGTATTGGTAATTATTATAATATATATAATATATATATATAATTTAATAATTTTTTTAATTTAACACAAATATTTTTAATTTAATAGAAGCTTTAAATATTACAAATGATAAATAATTAAGTAATTTAAATATAAGCTTATATATATATAATTTAATTTATTTATATAAATTTATTTTTATAATTAATATAAATTTATTTAAAAAATATATTAAATATTCTATTATTTTTTATAAATATATTATATCATTATAAATTTTATGAAACATTTATTTAGTAACACTGTATATAGAATAAATATTATGAAAAATACAGTTTGTAATTACTCAAATAAACTTTATATATAAATCAAATTATAATTATTAAACAACCCTACAAGGCTTATACCCTGTAGAAAGGTGGTAACTGTTATACACATATTGTCAAATACACCTGAGAATTGAACCCGGGATCAGCCCAGTCTGCGGCTTGCAATGCAGCCTATTATTACTGGTAATCCTACTGCTAGGTTAATCTGATCTACTAATCACTTCCTTACGAGGTCATTCTTACATACATTAAAAATATAATTATTTAATATATCCGATTATCTGTATTTATCTAATTTACTAGTAATTTACATCTTTAACTGTATTTGAATTGAATTTCCGATTTTCCATTCATATTCAAATTGGACTTTTCTTTTTTTCGTTGAATTTGAAGAGTTATGCACAGATTCATTTTTGTAATTTTTCGCCATTTAATTTAACTTCTTGCGCCATATAATAGAAAATTCTTCTTTTTTATGAGTATTAAACTGGATAATAGATTTTAATATATTTGTTTCTTTATTAGATCTTTTTGTCTTATTCTTTACACTTGAAGTTGTTAAAGCTTTTAATTTCTTCGTCTGTAGAAAATGTAATATATAAAGATATTGATAAAAAAAGAGGAAAGGGATAAAAAGACAAAAAAAGTCCATCGGTGATACGTCACACACGCTTTTTATTCCATGCACATGCTTTTATGCGCATGTGACTTGTTTTTGACACGTAGATAACTAATTTTTATGTTATACGTATTTATCTATGGTTTATCTTCTTTCAATTTTAAGAATAACTACACCTTCATCTTAAAAAAAATAAAATAAATAAATAAATAAATTTTATGTCAATTTAGCTAATAATATCAACTTTTAGCTTTCAAAAGATGTTCAAAACAGAATATGAAATATCTTCTTCCTCTCTAAGTTCACGTCGAAGTTCCTTAGCTTCTGTCCTAAGCAGCTCATCAGTTTCAACTTTTGCTCAAAATACTTGTCAAAGCACTTCCTTATCTAATCCAAATGCAGATGAGTTTGCGCTTCAGGAGTGCATTAAAATTATCAAATCTAATGTGGAAGACGTTGTAACTAACAAAGCCAATAAAAATGAGAAAAAATGGTGGATCGACGGAAATTACAAATTTATTGACGAAAAAAGGTAAGACCATAAAACTGTTATTTCTACAATACTTGCTAAAATTTGTTTAATTTTCTTAGACTCCCACTGATCCTTGTGGAAGATGTAAGCTATAAAGAGTTTGAAAAAAAATGCGAACGGGCGAATGCATCAAGGTTCTGGGAATATCGGAGTGGAACTGTAATAATAATCGAGTTACCGAAACGTGATCATGAGGTTACTCATGGTGAATTTGTTAGACAATTTTTAAATGCTTTTTCTAATTTGCAATATCAAGACCGAGTTAGATGTACCGGAGCAATTAGTATGTAATCTTCAGTGCTTAGTTTATGAATACACATACTATTATATTAAAACAAAACTCTGCTGTATTCAGCTTGTTCTGCTACTCCGGAACATATAGCCAGAGGATCTAAACAGGCGGATGCTTCATTTGTACCAAGACTTCTCCCTATTCCATCTCAAAATCCGTGTGATTCTGAGGTAATATTTCTTTGGATTATGTATGTTATTGAAATACAAGATCAATTTGAATGTGTAATAATTTATAGGGTACTCCTTGGCCAACCGTCATTGTTGAGGTGGCTGATTCACAAAGTCTTGCAAGTATTATCCAAAAGACCACCCAATTCTGGTTGGCTCCAGATCGTTGTGAAGATGTTATTATATTAAAATTATGGAAATGGAATAGAACTTACCATAATGGAATCCCAAGGCGCCGTTTAACAGTTCGGTATTGTTTTCGTGTCATTCATTTATTTCATTTGCCTAATAATTGTCATGTGATTTTGGTAGTGCTATAAATTCTGTCGCAGAACAAGTCCTCAAAATGGAGATGTGAATTACCTACCGGTTCAAATAGTATGTATTAATGAATTTATTGTAGTTGCTTTCGTTTACAATATCACGTTATGTATCTATTTTTTTCAGATTGAATTCGGAACTATTGATGGAGAAAATCGACTATATAATCGATGCTCTGCTCCAGGAATGTGTACTTTAAGAATTTCACCACATTGTATTTACAGAGGATGTCCTCATCAAAATCCACCGCTTCCACAATATCCGTTTGAAAATGATGTTATTATCGACTTATTTCTTATACAGCAGGAAATTATTAATTAGTAGTATAATTATTACATTGAATAAGAAAGTTGGATATGATGAATGAGAAACTGTGCTTTTATTTGTTTAATTTCTTCGAATGCTGTAATATCCTTTTAATATGCACATGGTTCTCACAACACATAATCCCTATGTAAAAAAAAAATTTCGCGCTAATGCGCTTTGCTTTATTAATTCTAATAAAATCTGTATACAAACCTGTATAATTCATTGCGAATTTCAGATCCCTCTATGTATTTTTACTATGTTGTGTCTTAAGATATCTTATGTAAGGCATGGCTACGTTAATCACTGGAATGTTTGTTCCATTTTATGTAAGAGATAAAAAATGAAAAGATATCGGTGGAAAAGAACTAAGAGGGAGTAATAAAGCGTAAATAAAATACGCCCGTCGGACGCTAAAAATTAAAAATAACAGTTTCTTTCTCTGCATACTACTTGTATTATTGCTATTACTATTACTACCAGAATTCCCAGAATTTTAATCATTAATTTATTTTCTAATAAAGTGTCCCTCGAGTTCTTTGGTGCCAATAAAAATTGCCAAAGTGGCGGAACTGTGCTTGATTTCTTGGGAAATTATTGAGTGTGGCAACGCTTCTTTTCTTCTTTGATTGAACAGAATAGTGAAATCAACTAATACAGTTTCGACTTTTAGTTCAGAAATTCTATGCTTTATCGAACAGCTTGATTCCTTGCAAAAGCACAGTTGACTAGTTATATGATGTCAATTGATATTGTTTTGTTATAGAAATTCTTATACTTTATTGACCTTATTTATACTTATAATTTTATTATTAAAAAACGAAATATATTTTATTTTTTTTAAAAAAAAAAGTAAATGAAAAAAAGAGTAAAATAAATAAATAACTAGTGAATCTTCATATACTCACATAATTTTCCTCCCTTAAGAACTTCTTTTCAACAATTTTGTGAGCATATTATAGCGTGGGAATAGG
This sequence comes from Funneliformis caledonium, assembly GCA_910591825.1. Taxonomy (NCBI): domain Eukaryota; kingdom Fungi; phylum Glomeromycota; class Glomeromycetes; order Glomerales; family Glomeraceae; genus Funneliformis; species Funneliformis caledonium. The sequence continues at coordinate 3,952 of CAJVPQ010000890.1, forward strand.
ACTGATTAAATATATAACCCAATTTTATTTCTTAACATTCACTTGTTTAAACTTAATTACCGGTCCTATTCAACTTACATTCATCGGTATTTGCATCATTATTCTGGAGATACGAAAAGTCGGTGTATCAAGTAAATATGGCACATTTGGGAATTCGACCTTGGAAATCCGAGTAATTAAACAAGAGGAATCGGATTGGGAAGAGTAGATTTTATTAGAAAACATATATATAACGAAATTACAACATGTTATTTCATTTTAGCACAACTTTAAATGGTGGATTGGAAGAATTTGATCGTACGGACAAAAAGGATTGTTATATAATAATACCCGGGCGCAATACTATCGTAAATTTTATTCGCGATGTTATGGCCAAAAGTCATAAAGCAATCCATAGCGTAAAGAAGTTTTAAAGAAATGGAAGGTTATTGAATGAAATTTTTGACGATGGTATTATATTTTTCTCAATGGTTGCTTGGATTTGTTTCATATCACAATCAAATCCTTGTATGAAGACAAGAAGAAGGTTAAAAGTGTAAAATAGTTTCTTTATTAAGCTATAGAGTTATAAGTCTAATTCAAAACTCTGTCGACTAAGATTAACTTACATGTTTATTTATATAAACTTCTAGACTAATACTAAACTACGCCTTTCAAAATAATAAAATGTAAGTAATATAATTTATACTAAAGAGATAAAATATGTTAAGTGACAAAAGTTGTTAAAGTTGATATGTATTACTTTCATGACTATCACCTCACTTGAGGCGCAGATCAGCAGGTGCAATTTGTCAATGAAACTAATATGAAACCGATGACTGATGAAGCTAACGTTGGTAACTTTATAGAAGCAATTGATGTTATCAATTATTGTTTGGCTCTTTACCCCCCGAAGCAAATAAACGTCTTTTGAAAGAAATTGATTTCAAATTTTCACGCGATCAAAATTTAACTCATAAAGATCTAAATAAGCTTCCTCATTATATTGCAGTAATTAAAGAAGTCTAGCTAATAATAGATTTTAATTGCCGTATGAATATCAAAGAAAATTTAAATGGTTCGCCATTCACAACATTTTATGCATAAGCAAGTATTTGAGAAATAAATGTTAGAATTAAAGATAGAAAATTTTAACAAATGTGTTTTTATTTATTTCATTACATTTTAAATAAACAATTTTGTCAATGTTTCTTATTTTGATTTGGCAAAAGATCTTTTTTTACTGATACCAATTGACAAATTTAAAATTTTTACAAACACGGATACGTATTTTTGTTTTATTATTTATATTAATTTATTATATATAATTATTTGTTTAATTTGGCTGTAATTAAATTCTTATTTGTTTAATTCTATTTCTATATATAAAAATCTTACATCAATATACTTATTTCATGTCGCTTCGTACTAATATTTACATATTTTTCTTAAAGATTTCAAATTTATTCTGTTTGTTCTTTAGGTTGTCAAATATTTTCTCTTGACTTTTTATTGATCGGTGTTTAGAATAAGAAGACATTTGATTTAATGAAACATATATAAGTTTATATGTCCAATTAGATAAATGTTAACACTGAAGATAAATTTTTGAAATTTTTGAGAGGGAGTTAGATACTAGAGATACTTACTCTATTTATCTAAATTGCTTTAGTTTGAAATTATGTCATCAGGAATTTTTTTGCTAAATTAGGAAATTCTATCATTTAAGCCTTTATATCATTAGTAAAAAAAAATTTTTGAAAAATATTTGTCATGCTTATAAGGTCAATCATATTATAGAGGAAAGAAATTTCCAGCTTTCAACAGAATTAAGGAAAAACATACAATAAGACAGTTGGAGGCAAGAATAATAGTAGCTGAATCTATTGATGTTAATTCGTATGGAACAATTGGAACTACTTCTGGACGAATTCAAAAAATATGATTCATCTGAATATTCTTAAAAACTTTTAATTGCTTGAATTGGTATTTTTTTGACAAAACTAGCTTTTAGTAGCTTCATTGAAAAATTGGCAAGACAAATCTTTTTAATGCATAAAAAGCAAATCTTTATTTACATATGAAGTATTTGGTCACATGTCTTCGCTAAAAATAAACACGAATGTGGAAATTCAGGCCGTAAATGAAAAAGGTAAAGACAGCAGCGTTTGGTCGAATTCACCTAGGAATATGCTAAAGAAGTACATTATGATACGCTTCGAGCTAGTTTATCACCCAATTATGAGTTCGTTCACAAAGCTACGTGCCTTCCTTATACGTTTGGTATTTACATTGATTTATATACTCAATTAAATATTACAATCTTTCCAGTTGAGAATGGATGGCGACATTTAAAGTAAAAAACTTAAAATTGTTTATATAATTAATTTATCTCTGTTTTACACTAATTTTAATTTATAATTATTTTTTTAAAATTAAAAATGTTTTCTCGTCGCGTCATCAAAGAAAAATCTAGAAATTTCAATCAAAAAAATTTTCTCTAAAGAAATCATTACTAAGGTCTCAAAAAATCTTGATAAATTGGCTAATTAAAATTTCTTATAATTTATTTGCCTTCGAATATAAATAGAAATTAAAAGATAGCAAAACTTAAATTGAAATTTTTTTAAATACATAATTAAAGAGTAAATTTATCCATCGCACGTAGGATGCATCGCCTCGGGGCAAAATTATGTAATGCAGGGCAAAATTAATACATGTGACATTTAACGCGGGTGAAGAATAGAATTTTTACGACAAAAAAAATTCCTGTTCTCAGAATATATATGAAAAATGAAAAAGGGAGAAGTGTGACACGGGTGACAAAAGGGAGACGATTCATCGCACACATGCGATGAATAAATTGTTTCTTAAAGTAAATCAAATAATTTAAAATAATAATCTAAAATAATATGCAAATGATATAAAGATAAATTCCAAAAAATTAAAAGAATAATATAAAATAAATAAATCCTTGCTTCAGAATAGGTGTAGCTAATTTACTGTATATTTTTAATTTTTTTAACAAAAAATGTAATATAAAATATATTAAATAAATAATAGTAATATTACCAACGATTAATAGATGTTCACTTTCTTAGTGAATTTCAAGAAAAGAAATATGTCCGAAATACTTGTCTGGAACATCCAAAAGGCGGAAATTTCGATTAGAGTGATGTGATTTTATTATTCGTTATTTTCGTTCAATTTTTTTTACTTTCATGAAGCGGATAAAAAGGATCAACTAGTAAAACTTACCTCCTTTTTATATTTATATAGGTGATCTTGGAATCGGCGAGTATGATCGTATCACGAAAATCTGGATCAATGACCCTTTACATATGGACCGATATTTGCGGGAACGTTCGAGAAATAATACTATGACTACTGTGGCGGATAATTTGACAGATCAACTTGGGAACTAATTTTCCGCTTCTGCTTTGTAGCATTCCAAGAAACGAATTCGGAATTTTGCGATCACATAAGGAAATTCCGGCGTAACTGTTTCGAATTATGGATCCTGTAAACAAGTAGCTAGAAAAAAAAGGTCGTTAATATGTAATTACGGAATGGTCACTATAAAATCAGAGAATCCTTCCCTTATACCTGGATTTTACCCGAAATGCATATTAACAGATGAATATATAATAAGCACAACCGATTTCCTAAAAAAATACCCCACGACTCCACCATTGAAAAAATATTCTGATTTTATAAAGATGTTTTATTAAGAATTTTCTTTTTCTATGAATAAAGAGTATATATGCAAAAATAGAGAAAATTTTACATATAAAAAATTTGTAAAATGTGGAAAGGAACAATGTCCCCGATTTTTCCTAGCCCGAGATCTGTTAACATTTACCACGTCTTTCCGTAATAATCTATTCTATGTCAAAGAATTTTAACGGACCCAAAGTATATAATGCCTTACGAAATTAGAAACCTTTTTCCCGAACTTGTAATTCATATGGACTATTTTCTATCCAACGCTTTACTAATTGCAACTGCGTGTTTTTATTAAAATACAAGTAAATGACTCATCATTTATCCGGTTCCAACAACCGAATATGTTTAAAGGAATGAATACATCCATCATTTCTTTGTTCCCCCATCTCCGAAATGTATGACCAGTAACCTCAAGAATTCGATTGTTCATTGTGATGTTGGGTCCAAAACCATAAGCGAATGACTTATAGTAATAATCTAAAGGTGTAAAAATTGTCTTATTCCTAAGTTTATCGGACATTCCTATGAAGGAGGATAATCAAAATCCATTAGTCTGATAGCTCATGCGACTTGCTTTAAACACAACAATCATTTCTTACCCGAATTCCAGAACCAAGTTTCAACTATCCAATTACGTTTGATGGCAGTCGTTACTATTGGATCATAGCTATCATCTTCAGAGATTATCGCCAATATACCAGGATTTTTGGTGAAAATTACTTCATCAATTGCATGCGCTAGTGCTACACCAACTTTCTTTTCGAATACCATACATTGTATCCCTGATCCCAAACACGTTTCCAAAGTGAATCATTGGGTGGCGGACATGACCCGACTATTACCGCAACCTACGATTATCTTGGATCATTGTAAGGAGTTTACCATGATCAATATCAATGCAAAACCGGTCAAAGCATAGGGAATTTTTTTTTGCTGTCAAATATACCCAGATTTTCAAGTTCTGCAACAACGTACTTTCCTTCAACTAAAATATTAGAATTATCAACGAATACATAAAGTAGTTCGGTGTTTGTTAAAGGGGAAGTTTGGCACAGAGGATGTTCGCGCTGTGATTTTTCGGTAGTAGATTTATTTGTGAGTGATATTATATATATAGGATCATGAATAAAGCGTATATACAGAGAACACGAACCTCTAGTTGATTGTCGATTTCTCTGGCGTGTGCCTCTGTCTCTGATATATCTATACTTTCTTGCTTCTCCTTATTCGCTTTTGTTGAATAAACTGACCGACTCACTTTCGAGAACACAAAACGTTGAATAGGACTCATAGATTTAATGAATTTAGATATTTCACTCTTACAGCCCCACAGTATATCACTCACTAGAGGCCTGAAACGGGCCGGCAAATATAAGTTTAGAATTTTCCAGGCCGGGCCGGGTTTCAAAATTTGGACTTATGCAGGTCTCTACCACTCATTATTCACAAATCTTTAATTGGTCGCAAATTGCGATTTTTAAAGTTTTAGTAGAAATTGAAGTGCAAAAGATAATAAACTATTTTGATATAAAAAATTTTAAAAAAAAAGAAATTTGGTGGTACGTTATTTTGATACGCAAAATATTAAAAAGAAAGAAAGGTGGGAATTTCTATTTAATAGGTAAACAAACTCACACTTCTCCGAGTTCATCTAGGATTTTTTTCCAAATCCTCCAAATACTTTTGCTCCAATTGATACTCCATTTCTTCCAAACTCGCCGCGCTACCCTCCAACCGTTTTTTTCTTTCTTTAAAATCACTTAAATCATTTGTAAGTTGTAAAGTACTTTCCGCCAAATTATAGTTGCTTGGCAAAACTCTCGGGTTTCGACGGGGTCATTGGCAACCATAATAAAATCCCGTCAAAATTCAAAACTATATTAAATACTTATTAACAAATCCGTCGAAATATAGGGTTTCGACTTTTGCCATTCGCTAAAATGAGTTTTGCCAGGAAACTATACGCCAGATCGAATCTTGATTGTTCCTTTTCTTCGTTTTCTTCACTGTGTTCTTTTATGATTCTAGGAGTGAACATTTCGCGCTTTTCTTTTACAAAATTTTTGAATTGTTCGAGTCTTTCTTTTGATTTTAATTTACTACCTTTTACTAGGACGTCGTTTAACCATAGTTTTGTATTTAATATTAAATTTCTTTATTGAGTAAGTAAGTTTGAAAGTAGATATGCAAAAAGGTAAAGGGAAGGAAATCTAAAACGTTAGAGAGAAAATTGGTAAAATTGCCTATAAATGGAATATTGACAGGTGCATTTTACAAAAATTATGTCATGTATTTATGTAATTATGTAATCGGATCTTTAAAACAAGCAAACTTTGAATGACTGGTCATTTTCATATCTGACGCACCTCATTTGACCATCTGAAATTTATATAAAATTGACGGACCCAGCTTTCCAAAAATGTGCGGATATGTAATAAATAATTTAAAATAAATATTTCACGTGACGTAAATTTGTAAAAAAAAGGTTAAAAATCAAAATATGCATCCAATTGAACAGTTGCGTCAAAATTCCAGGTCATTTTGAAATTGCCTCTGAATGACCTGTTCATTTCTCTCCAAGCTGACTTATTCCAAAGTAAATGTAACACACGTAACATTTACTTTTATTTTTCCCATTATATTATAGTTGCAATGTTCCAATAGCGGAGGGTTAATGATTAGTCAACAACTGTAATATATCGCAAAAGTTAACTGGAATAATTCAATATATCCTTTATTTAATGTTAATTTTAATATTTAAACCAAACATTCAGAGAAATTTTCCTTTATACAATAAAAATAATACAAAAGAAAATAAGAAATATAAAAATCACGATCTTAAATTCTTGATAAAAATCTATAAGTGAAAAAAAGGAATAATTCAAATCATTAGTTAGATAAATAAATACTAATTATAAAAAAAAACAAAAAAAAAATCGACATACCTAAATAATGGCTAAAAGTAATAAAAGAAATATAATAAACACCTAAGAGTTTAAATTATTTGTAATGAAGGACCTTGACAATTTTCAGCGTGATTACTAAGCGTTCTTTTATCAATAGGAATAGGCTTATCATAATATGCTCCATAAATTCAACAAAACTTAAAATGCTTCAAAAATTTTCCTCATGGATATTTAGTGCTCCCATTGCATACATTAAAGAAATTAGAGAAGTTCATTAATCGAAAACCAATGAAAAATTAATAACATAATCATTAAATCAACAAAATACATCTCGAACTGATGAAGTTGAAAATTTGAAGCAAATAATTTTCAAGGTACATCTTAAACATATAATTTTCTAGCAACTGATGGCAAAGATCCATAATATATGAATTAATTAAATATTTATTATATATTAAATAGAAAATAATTCCGGAAAAGAAAATTTTCCGAAATAACATCGGAAAACAAAATGGTAAAAAATATTTTTAATTTTGAATAATTAAACTATTTTGCAATAAATTCTGATTGTATAAATGATATATATTTTTTATATTAGGAAAACCTACACATGAAGACCGCTCATTATTTTGTAAAATTCACTATGCAGAAAAAACAATCGTTCCCGATGGCATTCAAAAGGGCTATCCTACTCGGATAATTCAAATTAAAGAAAAACTTCTTAACATTATTGATAAAAAAATCAATAGTTATTCAAACTTTTTTTGCTCAACAATTTGTTAACATACGATTTAGCTTCTCCTAAGAAACCGGTAGACTTCTTGCAGGAAGTTTTAGTTCTTGAGACTGCATTGCGATTGATTTCTCAGGATAAAGGTAATATAGGAAAATTATGAAACATACTGCCAATTTCGGTGCTTATGTACATAAAGAGTAATTCACGAATAAAATAAACAATGAAATTTTTGCAAATAAAAAAATTTGTCATAGTAATGTTTTTTATTTAGTTTAAAATACAAGTTTACAAGGTTAAAAAAATTAAAATCATTATTAAAATTTATAAAAATACAAGTTTATTTAAAACGAGATACGCCAAAAGTGCCAAGCGACACGGACTAAATTAGAATTTGCAATGTTGTCCCTAATTCTTATATTTGTGTTAAATATTGATAGAATATTAAAGAATTATGGAAAAAAGAACGAAAATCTTAACCCATTAAAAGAAAAACATAAAAGATATAGCTGACTATTATTTAAAAAATATTTTGAATGACCCCAAATATATAAATGTCATAATCGTATGTTACATAATTTTGAACCAATCTACACCGGGGGTATAGGATAAGGATCCCCAAAATGATTACAAATTTCGATACAAGGAATTGCCAAATGAGCCACGTGATACAAGAATTTTTACGGAAGGCTTGTGAAATTTCTTTAATTTCCAATGCAAGACATTGAATATTATTATTCTGAAGTTGAAATTTAATTTGTATTTTATTAATTTAAATTAACATTAACATTAGTATCTATTTAGTTTTTATATTAAATATAAACAATAGATCGAAAAGGAGTAATTGATCGTAAAGGAACTGTTTGTCCTAAACCTTGAAGTAAAACAATAGGGTTATTTACTAATTTAGTATTCGCTAAGGGAGAGAAGGTCGTTTAATACAGGTGTTTCTCAGTTTTGCAAGTAGGATAATATGAACCTTCACTATCCTATTTAGGAGACTGTCAGCATTACCACACACGGTTTGGAGGCCGTACATCCCGCATATTACTGAAACAAATACTAAAGAGTTTAAAAACTTACTTTTCGTTAAAAAGCAATCTTCGTTTTCTAAAAGTATGTTTTAGTCTTCCTTATCTTCCTACAAATTTTTTTATCCTTTTTTCACAAACGTAATAATAAATAAATAAATCATTCATTTCTGGCGTTATCTTATATTTGGGTTGTTATAAAAGGTAAGCTTTTTTTTTTTAAAAAATAAATAAAACTGTGAATAAAAAGTGAAACATTTTAATTTTTATAAATAAAGTCGAGGGTAAATATATGAATTCTGAAGCGTCTTCAGCGTCTGAACAATTTTATTCTAGACCCACGTGGAAAGTACTTATTTATTTATACATTCGTATATGCATGAATATTAGTCAGATGAATTTGTTCGATTTATAGAAACGCGTGATCCAAAATTAATATTATTTTATTTATTCAACTAATTCAAAGGCAAAATGCTCAAACGTAAGAGCAATTTTTAAAAAGAGTTATGCTTTATTGTCATTGTATTGCACATTTGTAATCTATTAATGCTAATATTATAATCTAGAACAAGTTTCTGTTTTGCTTGTTGATTGGCTTGGCTCAGAGAATATAAAACTGAGAAGGAATAATCTAAAGTATTGCGCCAGCGATATCGAGTTGTTCATTTTTTAATTTCATATTAAATTTATTATCAAAATTGCATATATGAAGCAACAGGTAAAGACGACGTTAATGATAAGAATATTTAACATTCATTATTCTCTATTTTGAATTCGATTTATAAAATAAATTTGTTATCACGTGATTAATTATCAATGTAACATAAAAGTGAATAAACAATTGATAGTTATCGATAAAAATTTTCAGCTAAAATGAATCGTTACCGTTACTGTTACTGATAACTATAACCATTATCTCTATCACTATAATCAGTGTCATCACAATCTTGAGCAAAGTGACCACGTTTATTATATAAGTTGTGGATTTTTTTCACTATTGGTAATTTCAAACGACATTAAGTATTATAAAATTAGTGAAACAATGTCCTATAGGGTGATTTTAATAGCAAAATTACAACAATGCTTGTAGAGTGAAGTGATTTTAATAGTATAATTTTAATTATTTTATAATAGTAAAATTTTAAATATTCATAATTCGACTTAATATTAAAAATTAGTACAATTTATTATTGATTATATTAATTATCACATTTACGACAACAACAACTACATAAAGTACATCAAATAATGCATTCTTGCAGTTGTTGCAAAATATAATTTAAAAATATTTGTAAGTTAATTTTGAATAGAATATTTATATTTGATAAATAAATATTCACCGACGATCCATTACAAGAATGGGTTAGATCCTTTAAAATAGAGGTTGGCTAAAAATCTATATCCGGTTAAAATATTTGTTAACATGTCATGTTAAACCATTTAAACCAGTTAATTAACGAGTTAAAAATTAACCGATTCCAACCTCTATTTTAAACATCCGAAGAATAGAGTATTTATGGAAATTCATTAAGTCATGGGAAAAATTTAAACCGAGGGCTGAACGTCCTTATATAAAAAGTGAATATTATCCTTTGAACAATTGTAAAAATTTCTTATTTACATAATGGTTATAAGAAGAAATTTAGAACAAGCACTAACAAACTTGGAAACTAGAATTAAGGAGTTAGAACAAAGAGACGAAGAGTTACGTTTACAATTTAAAAATTTAGAGGAAAAGTTTAAAATGCGAGAAGAAACCATTAATAATTTAGAAGAACTGATTAAAGAGCAAGAAGAAGAAACCAAAGCAAAGCAAGAAACTATTAATAATTTAGAAGAAATGATTAAAGAGCAAGAAGAAGAAGAAACAAAAACCAAGCAAGAAACTATAAATAATTTAGAAGTAAAGGTTATGGAACGAGAAGAAATAAACAAAGACAACCAAGAAATTATCAATAAATTAGAAAAAAGGATCAGAATCCTTGAATCATTTATTTATGATGATACTGTTGTTAGCTTAACCATTACAAATACAAATAAGGATGACATATTAAATGCCTTAGGCGGATTGCAAAAATATCGAAAATTAGAAATACTCACTTGTGATAGTACTCAAATTACCAGCTTACCAACTTTACCTAATTCCTTAACGGAACTTGATTTCTCTGGTGGTTTGTTCTCTTATAATAAAATAGAAATCCTACCAAATTTACCCAACTCCTTAACGGTACTCAAATGTTATAGAACTAAAATAACTATCCTCCCAACTCTACCCAAATCCGTAACGGTACTTGAATGCTATGAAACTCATTTAAATAGCTTACCAACTTTACCCAACTCCTTAACAAAACTTAATTGCTTCAATACTCCATTAACTACCCTACCAACTTTACCCTTTTCTTTAACGGAACTTAATTGCTCTAGTACTCCAATAACTATCCTACCAACTTTACCAAACTCCTTGACGGTACTCAAATGTTATGAAACTAAAATAAATAGCTTACCAACTTTACCTAACTCCTTAATGGAACTTAATTGCTCTAGTACTCAAATAAATATCCTACCAACTTTACCCGACTCCTTGACGGTACTTGATTGCTCTTTTACTCCAATAATAATTCTACCAACTTTACCCAACTCCTTGATGGAACTCAAATGTTATAACACCAAAATAAATAGCTTACCAAATTTACCCGATTCCTTAGCGGATATCAGCCCTCAATTTTTAAAAACTCAATATAATCTTTAATCTTTTTCTTTGTTCATATTTTTCTTTGTGGAGTTTCCGCATGGTAAACTTTATTGGATATAATACTTGAAAGTTAATTTTGTTTTATTTTACCCTAAGAGAATATTTAAGAAAAATTATGGAAATTTTTGCCACGATTTCATTCATTGTTTTTAAAATAGGTAATTTATAAATATTATTTTACTTTATGAATTAATGATTTTATTAAGTAAATCAACGTAATGAAAGCTTAAAATTTAATATATAGTTTCAAATATAACGTAAATAAGGCTGGAATTATTAATCCACTAACGAATTTTAAGAATATTTTCCTCTCGCAATAAAATGGAGAAGAAAATTACCTCTTTAAATCCGTAATCTACCATCGATACGACGTATTAAACGTCCGTCTTTCTTTTCTTATTTAAAATAAATTAAATAAGAGATATAACAACTTAATACAGGAATATGTACTTTTAAATTGCTTCGAGTATTTGAAAGATTTCTAAAAGAAACAAATTTAATGTTTATTTTCATGTATTATGATTAAAACCAATTTATTTCAGAGGTGCTTGTAAAAGGAACTGTTTTGCAATATTTTAAAGATTCGTTGATCTTTTTATTTCTTTTATGTTCTACTATTACAAAAACTATTTAAGTTAATCTAGCCGATGTCGATTTTTTGTTGAAATCGAAACTTTTATTATATAGCTCAAACTTTAATTTCAACTACGCTAAGCATCATACTTATCATCCTTGTCTACTTTTTTTATTGTCAGACATCATTAGAAATTAAAATGATTTTTATAGTTTCTTTTTTTAATTATCATAAAGTCATATAATATACAACAACTTATTAACTTTATAATTAGAGTTTGTGATTTGCAAAGAACTTCAACTTCTATTTAGCATTAAGTAATTGATTGCATAATTAATTAATTCAACTTTAAAATTTAATTTATGATAAATAAAAATATAAAACCAAACATTTAATTTTTTTTTAATTTTTTTTTATTAAATTTGTATTTTATTAATTTTTTTGATCTTTAGATTTAATTTTTTTCAATTATACATTTTTTTATTTTATATTTAATTCCTGCAATTTTATTAATAAATTTTTTAATTAAAATCTATTATTTAAATTTTAATAATTTTTTTAAATTTGATTTTACTTATTTAATATTCATGATTTTTTTATCTTTAACTAGAATTTGATTTTAATCTTATTTAATACTCATGAATTTTTATTTTTAACTAGGAATGACCATTGTTTAAACATTATTAGAATTAATAATATCAATTAATTGAGCCATAGAGATTCTATTACTTAAATTAAAATATCAATCAATTACAAAAAAATAAATAAAAAATATTTCTGCATATGCATAGTATATTAGAATGGAAACAATTCAAAAAAAATAACTATAAATAAGTTCTGAAACTGATTATAAATTTAGCATATTATGAGTTTTTCTGAGTTGCAAATTATTTTTACTAATCAAATCAAAACTAATTTCAGACCAGTTCTAAGTATTGGCTCAAAATCAGATTGTCTTCAAATTAAAGATAATAATATGCTGAATTTGTTTGATAACCAGTCTAAAAATTTTTAAATTGATCATCACATGATATATTATTAATATAAATTTAACTTAACACTCAAAGTTTAATTTATTTAAGAAGAGTTAAAGTAGAAATAAAGAGAAATTAAAATAAAACTAATATAACTATTTTCATCTCTAATAGTATATTTACTTTTTTATTGTTCTGCTACATGAATTTTAAAAATATTGCAAGTATCAACATTACATAATATATATATAATGAAGAGCATACCAATAGACTAGATTCTTTGTTATATATAATATAAGCATATAACCAATTCATCCTATAGAATTAATAATGTATACATTCTTGAAATAGTTTTTTGAGTTATATAATAATGTTAAATATAGTCATACTTTATAAGTTCAATTATATTTATTAGTAAATATTATCTGTATTTTTCTTTGAACCTTAGCTTAATTTTTATATAGGATTTACTAGTTGCTTTTTAATTGCTAAATTATTAATTATATTTTTCTATTTATAAAGTTTCAAAAAAAAATATCAAAATTAATTAGTTTTTTAGAAACTAATGATAAGATTACAGATAAAACATTTATATAAATACTGTACTATCAAAATTATAATAATTTACTATAATATACTATATCTCTAAAGTTATTGAAAATTGAAACAATATATTAAAAAGATAAATTGAAACATGTTATCTAGATACTATTTAATTAAAATCTGTTGTAATTAAGGTAAGTTAATTTTAACTTCACATTTTATGCTTTATGTAACTTTGATTTAAAAATAGTTTATTAGCAAAATATTTACATAATTATAAATTAATAATATAAACAAAGTATACTAAATATAAAAAAAGCTATTTGACTGATAACTCCTTAAAATATACTAAACTACATTAAATTACCAAATTTTTTTATATATATTAAAATTATATGTAAATTACAATTTTAGTTATCAATTAAATATAATTTTTGTATAATAAATAACTAATAATAAAAATTATGCCAAAATAATACGCAGATTTTATATTTATTATAAAATAAAATTTATATTTTAATAGACTAATATTTAGTGTATCCGCCTTTAGCCTTAATTACTACATTAATATAATTGATATACTATCTCTATGATAATTTTTCTCTATTCCTCTTGTACTATATTTATTAATTCCTATTTACATTTAGGTAAAGGCTTTCTTTTTCTAACCTGCTAATCTAAATGTTTCCACAGATTCTTGATTAAGGTTTGTACTACCTAATCTAAGATTGAAATATTATGTGTTTTATCCACCAAATACTATAATTTAATGTATGACATGGAACTCTGTCTTGCTGAAAAATAAAGTTAGAATAATTACTAACCTATGATATAAAATGATTAACAAGAATATTGATATATGTGTCAGAATCTATAGTAGTTAAAAAATGGGCTTTTTGGCACAAAAAGCCCAAATGACTTCAAAAGGTCATCCTGGGTATTACAAATTTCATATATCGAGTTTCACATATCAAATTCCTAATAAAATATTACTTGAAAGCCTAAAAACACTAATTCGCTTTCTTGTTTAGCTTACATTTTGAAATCGCTTGTTTTCAAGTAGTAAAAAAATTTTCTACTTTGGCACATTTCTGTCTGAAACCTTTTGGAATCCATCTTGGATAACAAAATTTTTCACATATATGAACGCTAAACATGAAAGCAAATAGTATTCGCAGTCTGCGAAGCGAAGCGGAGCATGTATACAAGATATAAAAGCAAATAGTGTTCACATTCTACGAAGCGAAGCAGAGCATATACACAAGATACGATTACATAGTTGCGAAGCAAAGCGGAGTATATACCCAAGATATGAAAACAAATAGTGTTCACACTCTGCGAAGTAAAGCGGAGCATGTACATAAGATATAAAAGCAAATAATGTTCACACTCTGCGAAGTGAAGCAGAGTATGTACATAAGATACGATTACATGGTTGCAGAGTAAAGCGGAGCATGTACCCAAAACATGAAAAAAATCAAGTGATATAAATGCATACATATTGTATTTCTGTCACTAGCCCCCACTAGCCTGAATTTTTACAAGCTTCCGTTGCTGATAAAATTCTCAAATACGATATTTTTCTGCATGTTTTCTACAAGCACTATAAATAGAAGAAGTCAATTTTCTGCATTCTATACATAGAATTCGTCTAGGAGATTTCTAATAGACTTTACACTCTTCTGAATGATAGCACCCCTCATTGCACACTTCTCTAGTCCTAAGAATATATGGACATTTATAAAATCCCATTCCAATAGTCTTTTCTTTTTAAATAAATATGTAACTTTAATTATCCGAATAAATTAATTTTTATTTTAAACTTTTATAACCATATATAATCTTTAGGAAAATATGAGCAGATTACTTAGTAGTATTACTAGCGTATTAGAATGATTGTTCAGAAATCTCTAGGGAGGTCCGACACTATCCGAGTTGCCTGAATCTCCTAAACCAGAAGAAGAGATACCAGAGGTGGACTCAGATGGGAACAGCGACTATTCGACCGCTTTAACTTACCAAAATATTCAAAATGCAGAAACAAGATGATATTCAGCAATTCAAAGTTTCCTATTTTGGAGATAGAAAGATAAGAATGTTGAGTTCTATGATGGGAGTACACAATGGATAGGTTCTGAAAATGACTTTTGCGATTTATTACGAGACTGGTTCTTAATCAAAGCTAATCCAAATGAAACACTTCAGGAGGCTCATAAACGTTATAATGAAGAAGCAGATGCAATTTCATGGTGGAGTGATGGTCAAATAGATTTATGAAAAACTGGAACTTATGCTATGACAAGTTTGCGTTTCTTTCAGGATGTTACTAGAGGTCTTAGAAAAGCTGAAGACTTATCACAAGAAGAAGATTATTGGATAAAATCGGCCTACATGAGAGGTTTAGTATGGGCTGAACCTTATGAAGGAATAGTGAATGAGATGGATTATAATGAATTTTATCCAGAGATTTTAGCTAGTTTTAGTGCAGGCTGGCCAATAGGTCCAGGAGAATTTAGAACATTCCCATACATTAGCGTTAACCCTATTAACTATAATCTAAAATATAGAATTTATCATGCTTTTATAGGAGGCCAACCAGCAAATCAAAAATGTATAAGGACATTTCGCTATAACCCTATAGGATATTACACTCACTACGACTTAAAAATAGCAATAGATCTAGGACTTCATGTAGAATTATCCTCTGAAAGTCCTAATGCTCTAGTATTTAAACAAAATAAACTTATGGGTGGTAAAGAAATTTTTTATCAAAGGGCAAGTTTTCTTACAGAAATAAAACATAAAGGCGGACAGGTAGGTAAAGTTGCCAA
Source organism: Funneliformis caledonium (assembly GCA_910591825.1). NCBI lineage: Eukaryota > Fungi > Glomeromycota > Glomeromycetes > Glomerales > Glomeraceae > Funneliformis > Funneliformis caledonium. Next base: position 20,001 of record CAJVPQ010000890.1, read on the forward strand.
GCATATGCTAGTATCACTCTGGAAATGATTATACTCAGATAGACGAAGACCAGGTCCTCATCAGCGCATAGCATCTTTTATTTCAGCAAAGGGACATAAAATTATATCAGAAAAAATTAGACCTCTAGGAGATCATGTAAAGCGAATCCATACAGATGGATATATTATCTCGGGTAAAGCTACTAACCAGATGCTTGGACATGAATATGAAGGTGGGTGGAGAGATCTAAAAATCGTAAAAACAGGTGTCATATCGATAAAGAATGTGATGCAACTAGAGTGGTTTAATTTTAAAGAAATAATTTCGGCCACACCCACAAACTCAAAAAAATCAACCATTCATTATATAACCTTAATGCCAAATGAGATTCTCGATAGGATTTTCCAATATCATAGAAAAAATAGGGCGAGAAATTACATCCTCTTTTATTAGTTAATAAGCAATGGTACTATTTAGCTAGAAGACTAATATGGCAAAAAATAGTCCTAACAAACATTTCTGAGATCAAGTTCACAAAGACATTAAGCCAAGATACGAAATCAGATGCATGTGCATAAGTGCTAGATCTCAAATTTATTGGAGAAATAAATATAGAGCCAGATGTCTACATTTCCGAAGTATGTAAGGCATGTCTAAATTTACAATGGCTAAGTTTTGAAAATTGTGGGTCGTGTATACTTAACAATAAAAATCTAGAAGCGCTTCTAGCTAAGTGTCCCAATTTAAAAACACTCTCAATAAGAGGCTTTAGACGCTTAAGTCCAAAAACATTTACAAAAATACCAAAACTAACCCCTAGTTTGGGAACGATAGAAATTAGGGGGTATTTACGGATTAGAAAGAATATATTATCTGATTTCCAAAACTTTTACCCAAAAATAAAACTCATAATTGAAGAGGAATAGCCTGGTGATGAGCAGGACAAGTATTAGAGAAGTTAGGATAAATATTTTTTTTAAATTTCGTGAAATATACGGAAGAAGAAATATCTCTAGAAATGGCTCCAGAAAAATATAATAGACCTTTTGGATTCAGAGTAAAATAATTTATAACTAATTTCCTTTTTGATGATGATGCAGATATGGTGGAATGGTCTATATAAGTGATCGCTTCTGATTTCCAATGTTATTTTAATTCATATACTGTATCATATTCTAGAACAGTGATATTTGTCAGATAAATACAGTAATTTTTCTAGATTATCATAAACTTAGATATTATATATTTTTTCTGACACAATAAATATACAGCTATAAAAATAATACTAAAATGAGATTACTCGAAAGTGTACTAGTTTCTGAAAAAAAAATCAAAGCGTTAGAGGAAAGGCTAAATGATATAGATAATCGTTTAGATATATTATTTTCTCACTCTTGCCCATTCGAGCTTAAGAAGAAGGTTAAAAAGCTAGAACGAACTGTAGACTGAATAGGAAATTATTTAGAAGAGTAGACTGATTTAGAACCCAGCGAAGAACTAATAGATTCATTCGATTCATCTGAGTCAGATTATGATTATGTGATACACAATCCAGAAAAGAATATTCATAAAGTATAATGTGTGAAGAAAAGATCTGGTAATAAGAAAGTAAAACGTAAAAGATATCCATCCCGTTCTGTTAACGTTAAATCAACTAATTATTGAATCGGGCAAACTAACTAGTAATAGCTAAGAAATCAAGGAATAATAGGCGCAAGACTACAAGTAAGTTCACTACTAACCCCATGCAGTACTTACCATTATACAATCTGACCAAATATGATCACATATATGATAGGGTAACTGGCTTTATCACTATTAAGAATAAAAAGAAAGACAGGATTGTTAGCGTGTTCAATTATCCCAAACTGTGCAGATATCTGGAAATCCGATCCAGTGATTATTAATCGATTATTTTTTTTCTTAATATGATCAGAGGGTGGATATTAGAGTTACCATATTTGTTCTATGTTTTGTGATGATCACCTATACTAACGTAGGTTAATTTTAGAACGTTGTTTCATTTGAGATCAGCAAATTAATTGACTATTAGTTTCTCAACGATCAGGAGTCTATGTAAGTTCCTAATAAATAAAAATAATACATATTCAGTAAAAACATATAACGAAGTATTGCTATGTCTACCCAATAAAAATTTGATATAAAAATTCCATAAAAATATTAAGTTTTATAACGCATATCTTTTATGGAAAATCAGTATAATATATACATTTTTTTCTTAGGTAAAAACCTTAAACTTAATATGAAAAAGTGGGAAAAAATGTATACAAAAAATAAGGAAAAAACGTATATTT
>CAJVPQ010000891.1:0-22287 GCA_910591825.1 Funneliformis caledonium
CGGAAATCCTCACGTGACATATCAATTTTCACACTATGTCCTAAAAGTATAATGTCCTACGCTTCGCTCCGGACAATCACTATCACTAAGTTCATTATATTTAAAATTGGCTAAATAATAAATTATAAAAAAGTTTTAAAAGGTTTTTATTAATGACAATTTGGATTTTGGCATAATAAAAAAAAAATCCAGTTGTACATTGAGATTAAATGATATAATAATCAGGGGGTCGAATAATTATATCGTAACCTTCACTGGTAATCGCCGATAACTCCACAGTTACTATAGCAATGCATAGATTGGTGGATTTTGCCACTTCGTGGCAAAATATCCAATCAATGCCTTTCTTACCGTGAACTGTGTAGCGCAGCTCATATATAAATGTGGCTAGTGCTATATATGTGATGGTTAACTGCACGGAATTGCTGCGGTTGCGTTTTTTTTATATTTATCTCAGCGACTTTGTTTTTTCAAGTACTCCAAATCTTATTTGTCACGCCTTATTTGTCACATTTCAGACGTGCCTATCAATAATCGTATTTGCTTTCAACCGATTCTTTCAATTTTAGCGATAACTAAAAATAATAAAATTTTCATTTTCCCCGTAAACTCTTATTAACAAATAAATGGTAAGTTTCAACGCCCGTAGAAATTGGCTTGTGATTAGCAAATTATCAAGTTACTAAAGTTATTTATTTCAGAATTCGTTAAAGTCCTCTCAAAAAGAAAAGGTCAGACAGTTCATGGCTTTCACAAGTGCTAGGTATTTATATTTTATAAATTTTATAGTTTTGTCCGGTTCTTGATCGATATTAAGGAAATATACTTAGTAACTTCATTATTTCTCAGTGAAAGGGTTTCCATCCGAAAACTTAAAGATTGTAACTGGAATGTCGAGGTAGCGGTAGACGCTTTTTATAATGACCAATCTAGTGGTAACTCTTGGAGAGGTTTAACAAGTAGTTCAACGGGAGTTGACGCGTATAAGCTCAACCAGATCTTTTCTAAATATAAAGGTGTGTGGTTGAAACCTTTTACGCGTATCGTCGTTGTCTAAATAAGAATATACATTTCACACTAAAAAGGATCCGGATTAATCTATTAGAAATAAATTTAATTCTTCGTAAGCGTATCCCAAAAGATATGCTTCCTCTTTGAAATGGATCGCATTTTGGTTCCAAAGACTAAGTGTTTGTTTTATTGATCAACTTATTTTTCTTTATATCAATAGATAAAGATGAAGATGCTATTTTAGTTGATGGTATGTTAGAGTATTGTAACGATCTTGGCGTTGCTCCTGAAGATGTTGTAATGTTGGTGTTAGCTTGGAATCTTGAGGCAGACAAAATTGAATTCAAACGTCAGGGTTTTATCAACGGGTGGACTAAACTAAGGTGAATATTGAGTAATTAAGAAATTTAATTATTTAATTGATTTATCTTTATTGATTTATATTCTTTAGATGTGATTCTATTGAAAAAATGCGTGGTGCTATACCTCATCTTCGACAGTCATTGAAAGAGGAAAGTACATTCAAAGAGATTTATCAATTTACGTTTAAGTTTGGATTAAGTGAAAATCAAAAATCTCTAAGTAGGGTACTACTTTACAATAATATTTCATTTTTTTTAGTATATGGAATATTGTTTAAATTTTTTTAATTATATCTTTAAGGTCTTGATGTGGCGATAGAATATTGGCGGTTATTGTTGAGTGATCGTTGGCCTCATCTTGACATATGGATAGAATTCGTTAAGGTAAAAGCACTCAATCAATTTTAGTTCGATTAATTTATCTTGCTATAGATTAATTATTATATACTGTATATATATTCCTATCAATAGGAAAAGCATGGCAAATCGATTTCTAAGGATACTTGGAACTTGGTACTACTTTTAATAATTATAAATTAGTTATATTTTTGAATTATTATTAAATTTGTTATCTTTACTTTTTAGTTACTTGATTTTATCAAACAAATCAATCCCGAGCTTTCAAATTATGATTCCGAAGGTCAATTGAATAACCCCTTAAAAGTTTATTGATTGTATTATATGGTTTTCTTACAACATATATATTTTTTTAGGTGCTTGGCCGGTTCTCATCGATGAATTTGTGGATTATTGTAGAGAAAAATTGGGATTGCCTGCCCCTTAGAAGTATCCTCTGTTAAAGCATATTCATGATAAAATAACAAGTGTGTTTATTTTCATTATTATTGTAAACAATTCGTTGATTGGATTGTAAAAATGGTGTAGTTCATATTTGTGTCATATATCTTAAGACATTTTTCTTTTTCTTTTTTGTTATTTTTGATACTTTCTTTTTTTTGTGTTAAAGTTTTCATTTCACTCTAAGTTAAATAATTATTAGTACTTATTTAGACGTTTATTGAGGTGATAACCATAAAATTGTTGGTTTAATACATTTGCTGCTGTATCCATGCTAGCATTGCGCATTTGAATTTCATCCATAAAAAAATTTTAATAATCATGTTACTGCGGTTTTCCCCTGTATATTGTCCACGTGAACTTTAATGAATATTTTGTTGAAAATCAAAAAACCAATCAAAACAATTTCCGCAAATACTTTTTCATTCCCTTTTTTTTCTTTTTGAAACAATTTCAGATATTCGTTGGGTTTTTTTTTTATTTCTTGTCCCGCTTATATAAATTTGCTTACGACTCAGAGATCATCCTTTAACGTTCGTCTTAATTTATTGACAAAAAAAATTTTTTGCATTTATAAGAACGTTAAGAACGACGTATAATATATCAAATATGGTCACCACAGATGAAGGATGTAGAAGTCTCTATGTGGGCAACCTTGATCCAAGAGTAACAGACAGCATGCTTCATGAGATCTTTGGGGTGGCGGGATCTGTAAACAATACGAAAATTATTCCTGATAAAAATGTGAGTTGACCTATCATCACGACAGGCCAGTACGAGTAAAAGGGTAGAGGGGGTTTAGACTGAAGCTTAATCTTGATCACCTTCAGTGGTGTGCAAAAAAATGCTTTATTTCTTTGAAGCGAGGGAACTTTTTGAAGCAAGCTCTAGTTGGAGTATCCCTGATGGCTGACCTAAAGCTGGACACTCGAGTTGCGCTCCATACTTAATTGACGCAGCTCAAAGGTTGGAATTCCTTTATCTTCCCTCAATATCCGCATCTCTTTCCCTAATGTTTCTTTTTATTATTATTATTTTTATTTTTATTTCTATTATTATTATTATTATTATTTTTTATTTTAATTTAGTAATTTTTTTTTTCAATTTTCTCTGTCGATTAATTTTTTTTTTTTTTGAATCGTTTTCCACTTTATTTTAATTCTTTTATATATATTCTATCATTCTTTTTTAGTAAATATCTGTCTAACTTTTTTTGATAAAAGTTATATGTATATACTTTTGCAGCTTTAGTTTTTGTGTGGGGCGACTGAGTGTAAATACAAGACAAAGTACCGATTTGGCTCGTATGCTGATCTCTTAAAACTTTAGAAATACGGACACCTTGCTTATTTTTATAATCTTACATAATCATGATCACTAACAACAATCTTAATTTTTTTCTTTTTTTTATAATACTTTTATATGTGATGTTCTTCCCAATTATCGACAGTACCAACATGGAGGATTAAATTACGGTTTTGTTGAATTTAATGACCATCGTTCTGCTGAACAAGCTCTTCAGACCCTTAATGGTAGAAAAATATACAATATGGTATTTGAACATTATTTACAAATAATTATTTGAAATGTATATATATTATCGGTTATTTATGGTTCAAATATTATTAGGAAATTAAAGTGAATTGGGCTTTTCAAGGACAACAAGGTCATAAAGAAGACACATCAAGTAAGTATCATCACTATTTATTTCTTATTATGTGCTCATCGTGTTATGTTGCTGAACCCGTTTTGTTTTTCCCTTTTATTCTCTTTATTTTCTTTTTTTTTTCTTTTTTCTTCTGCTTTATTATTCTATAATAAACTAAGATCATTACCACATCTTTGTTGGTGATTTGAGTCCTGAAGTTAACGACGAAGTACTTGCCAAAGCCTTTAGTGCATTTGGAAGCATGTCGTAAGTAATTTGGCGAAATTAAAAATTTATTTTGACGTGATATTTAAATTTTTTGAAATGTATTTATTAGAGATGCTCGTGTTATGTGGGATGTAAACTCGGGAAAGTCTCGGGGATATGGCTTTGTAGCTTTCCGTGATAAAACCGTAAGTCTTGAAGATGACTACCGTTAATGGATTTGATGATTGTAGTGGTTAAGATACTTTTTTGACAAAAAATGATTACGACTTTGAATGGATATCTTTTTTTTTTTTTTAAATTAAATTAAGATATTGATGATTTCTGTAATTTTTTAGGACGCTGAACAAGCTATTGCAACAATGAATGGTGAGTTTGGAACCTATTATAAATTATTGCAGCAACGGTTTAATTTACATTAGAAGGTAATGTATTAATTTTTTATTATAATATAGGTGAATGGCTTGGAAGTCGTGCTATCCGATGCAATTGGGCCAACCAAAAAGGTCAACCGGGTCCAGGGAGCACAACATCAGAACGACAAGGTAACACATTGTTTAATTTTTTGTTATTAATTTTTTTGTCAATCGTTGATATTGGGGATTTGTCCAAACTATTAGGAACGCCCACGTCAGCACCTCAATTATCGTATGAAATCGTCGTTGCACAAACTCCACATTATAATAGTACGGTATACGTCGGCAACTTGCCACCTTATACTACTCGTAAGTTTTATTAACTCAATTTTTTGTGGGTTAATTTGGATTAATACTTACAATTTTACTTTAGAGGAACATTTGATGCCATATTTCCAAAACTTTGGATATATTATTGAAGTTCGCATGCAAGCAGATCGTGGTTTTGCATTCGTAAAGTAAGTTATGAATTTTTTATGGAACTGTATTTTCGTCGTATTCTTGAACTAATTTTCTTTATTAATCGTATTAAGACTAGATACACATGAAAATGCGGCCAATGCAATTGTAAATCTTCAAAATGCAAGTGTTAATGGTAGAGTCATTAAGGTAACAACTTTTATGAAAAAGGGAGTTTATAATAATATTATTCATTATTTGAGAGCTCAATTACATACCTAATCTAATTCTTGTTTTATGACTAGTGTTCTTGGGGGAAAGATAGAGCTCCGGAACAGTCGACTGCAGCTACCTATCATGCGTATAGTGTTCCAGGTACGACCTATAACTATCCATATGGATATTATGGCAATCATACTGCTCATCATTATGCAACTCCAGGTACAGAAGCTGGTTATGATCTTCCACCTGGTATGTCCGCTCCACCACAATCTTTGGCATCTCTTGACGGAGCAACTGCTGCCGCAGTAGTCGCAGGTCAACAACATGCCACGGCTAGTTGGGAACAATATTATAATAATGGTGGTTACGCTGAAGCATATGGACAATATTATCCGTATGGGTATGGTACTCAAGCCGCCGGTACAGGAGCCCCTGGTGCCCCCGGAATGGCGGCTCCAAATTCTCCACATGCGGTTCCTGGTGGTCATCCACCTTCGGTAGGCGGTCACGGGCCATCAAGTGGAAGTGCTTATAATGGATAACTCTGGATTAAGGGGGTGTACTTATTGAGAGAGAAGATAAAATAGAATCGAAGGAAGGAATTAATTACGGTCTTTGATGAATAAGCTTCTCTCTCTATTTGTTAATTTTTTTCTCTCTTTTTTTTTTTCACTTCAAAATATATATATATATATTTCTCATATTACAATGGAAAAGTTTTTTTCGATAATGTTATAATTCTCATTTAAGTGTATTTTCTTTGTATTGTGGCTGGTTTTTTTTTTTTTCTTTTTAGTAATAATTTGGTTTTTTTTTAAAAAAATGCGTTGGTAAAGTTTTCTTTTTAATTCATATAAATCATTAGTTATACCAAGTTATTAATTTTATTGACCTTACTTTCGATTTTACTATTATTCTTATTCTTATATATATAGCAAAAAAAAAAAAAAAAAAAAAAAAAAAATAATGAACAATCAATATCATGCAAACATAACACAGATAATACTTTACTTTTTTTTTTCGTATTCCTATCTATATGATCTTATAATTAACAAAAAAAATTTTTTTTTTTATTTCTTATCGGTAACATTGGTTTTTTACAGTTTTAAAACATTTTATTTTCTTTTTTTTTTCATTTTGAAAATTTTAGTTTTATGATATAGAAATAAAAAAAAAATCTTAAACCCTAGGTCAATTTAGTATTTATAATAGATCATTTCTAAAGTTGAATTTAAGCTAACTTTGATTTACGAGGGCACATCAAGTAACTAAATAACGCATGATATCAGATAATGAAACGATTCCTTGTAACTTATTTTCAGAATCTACAACTATTAAACGATGTACTGGTGCATTTTTTATTAAATCAAATATTGAATGAAGTGTATCACTTAGTGTACAAGTATGAACTCCAGGAAAATCCTGCAATGATAAATGGAATAAATAGTTAATGAAAAGGAAAAGGATTAACGATATTCATTCAAGAAATTTATGAGTTATTACCTCAGGACGGCGTAATAATGCTTCGCCAACTAGAATATCCATTACATGGTATGTTCCAGCTCGAACCAAAGTCTAATAATAATATTGATTTATTAAAATTGCGATAAAGCGAAAAAAAGCTCAAACGTATAATGTTTCATTGTTACAAACCATTACATCAACCGTTTCATATACATTCAACACCTTGCCTAAATAAATAAATATATATATAATTTTTATATTAAAGTTAATTAAATCAAAAGATAATTCAAAAAAAAATTCATTGTTTACTCTATGATTACCATTTTCATCGATTATGGGGACTGAAGATATTCGACGTTCCACAAAAAGATTTACAACTTCAATAACGGGTGTGGACATTTGAGCAGTAGCAAGATTTTCATAAACGCCAATTTTAATTTCTGATAAAGGTTTTTTTAATGCTTTAGTCTCCTTACACTATACATATGTATAGAATTAGTTTCAAGTAAAGAAAAAAAAACGCGCCTTATTGATGATGTTAGAAATATAAAAACTTACATTCATTGCGATAAATTTCAGAATTCTATATTGGGTTAACACGGATACAATCATTTCTTGTCCAGTTTCGGAATCCGTATCAACCAATGGTAATCGATGTGCACGTGCTTCTACCAATAATTTACATGCTTCGAACAATGATTTTAGAGGGTGTATCGATAATAATTGTGGAGGTGGTGCACCAACACGACTTTCGACGTCTAGAATGAACGTACTTTTTTATTAGCGTTTGATTTTTTTTTTTAAAAAAAAATAAAAGAAAAAATTAAAATATATCATGAAATACCTCTTAATTGTTGAATTTGAAATTGTTCAATTTCTTCCATAGCAACGGCATAAGAAGTATGTTTATAGTAATATTGTATTAAATTTATAAAATCCGATACGGTCAACATTCCAGCAAAATTTTGATTTGTTGAATCCCAAAGTGGTGCTGATACGATTCCTAAGTATTAAAAATTTCATTTTTTTTTTTTTTTTTTTTACGGCATCATTGAAATAACTGTTATATCATTATTAAATCACAAAATATTATATTTATTTGAGCAAGTTCATTTTCTTTTAGTAATTATCAATTACAGAGAACACCAAATTTTTGAATAATTTTTTTTTTTTTTTATTTTTTTTTCCTTTTAAAAAAAGAAAAATAAAAATAAAAATAAAAAATAGAAAGGAATGATGCTAAAAAAAAGGAAATATAATTATGAAAATAAATACCATTTTGCATTAAGGCAGCAAGTGCTTTTTTAACGAGTAAACTGGTGTCCAAGACAATTATTCTATAACTAACAGGTAATACATCATAAGAAGAGTGTTGTTTTAAAAAATTACAGACGAGCCTCCTTGGGGAATTATTCGATTCACTATCCGAGTCTAATCTAACTGGTTGTTTATCGATTGGAAAAATGCCACCTTGAGAGATAAATTGTGTGAAATTTATTCCTGCATATGATGATGGTCCATAGCTACCTCCTTCATTATTTGGTGTGAGATTTGGTGTATTAATATTTAAATTTAAATTTCTTTCATTCATGGATAAAGTAAAGAGAGAAAATTTATAAAAAAAAAAGAGGAAATTAATTTTCAGAAAAACGTTCGCTTAAAAAATGGAATTATAAACAAAAAAAACTAGTTCACGTTCACATGTTTGTGCAGAATATGCAAAGTAACGTCACGCTGCTGATAAAGATTTAAAAAAAAAAAAAATTAAAAAAAAAAATTTTATTTTATTTTATTTTTGAATATACGAAGCCAAGAAATAAAAAGAACAATTATGTCAAAAAAATTGAGTATTACAGAAACCAGTATTATTCCTATTGCTCACGCTGAAGCTCCAGCTAATGAACCCGAGAACGAAGAAGCACTTGCAGAACCTGAAGATCTAAAGCCACAGATCGAAGAAGGTTAGACCAAGTTTAAAAAAGGTTTGAGGAAAATACATACAAATTTATATATATAATATTATTAATATAAAATTGTTTTCAATTAGAATGCGGTGAAACCACAGCTTGTAAACCTTTAAAACATCACCTTGAAGAATGCGCTCGTCGTGTTGAAGCAGGTGGAACCGATGAAACTTGTAAGTATTTCTTTTCATTTTTGTTCTTAAGGAAAAAATTTATTTATTAATAACGCACATTATTATGTTAAAGGTGCTGAAGAATTATTACACTTTATGCATTGTGTAGACCATTGTGTAAGTTCAAATTCTTTTCTCAGAAAGTACATTATTTTATCATTTTCATTTTTTTTTTTTTTTTATTAGGCTGCACCTAAAATTTTTGCAAAATTAAAATAATTTAAAAAATCATGGGCCTTTAAAAAGCTTTACTTATTTTGTTGAATACAAAAAAGTTTCAAATAAAAATATATAATTTATTTCATATTAACTTTGGAAGCAAAAATATTTTGAAGTTCGTTCAATGATGGATCTTCTAGTATTAGTATAAAAAATACTTTGAGTCGTTCATTAAGATTACGATTTTAAAAAAATCAAAACTTTTTTGTTATTGTATAGGAAAGCGCTCGAATTATCGCGTCATTTCGTGGGATTTTTGTTTGGAGACGTAATTGGCCAACACTATCATTAATAAAATTTTATTATGTAATCTCAAATTGCACAAATTAATTTATAAAAAATTTATGTTGTTGCTCTATAAAAAAAAAAAATAAAAAAACACATCGGACCTCTTTCTTCATTGCTCCCATTCATATAGTAGAAAATTTTTCTTACCATATATTAGTAAAACTGAGATGCCTCAATCCCGCTCCCCAAAAAAAGAAGTAAAGGATAAGGATGTACCGAAACCTAACTTTGCGTTATCTGGAAAGCTTGTAGCAGAAACTAATTCTTATAATGGAGTTGTATTGAAATATTTTGAGCCACCAGAAGCTCGCAAACCAACAAAAAGATGGAGGTTATACGTATTTAAGGGAGATAAAGAAATAGGTAAGTTTCGTTTCAATGAAAATTTGATGATTATGCAACACATTAAATTTCTTATATTTCAGATATTCTTCACATACATCGACAGAGTGCATATTTATTTGGCCGAGAGAGAAAAGTAAATAACAAATGATCTTTTTATTTCGTTAATTCTGTAATTCTATAAACAAATTTTTTTCAAAATGTTTTTTTTTTCTTTTAGGTAGCTGATATCCCAATTGATCATCCTAGTTGTTCCTCTCAGCATGCTGTGTTGCAATTTCGTCAAATAACCACAACAGATGATGAATCTGGGGAGAAGCTTTCTGAGATCAAACCATATATTATAGATCTTGATTCAACAAATAAAACTTTTGTTAATAACAATCCAATTCCACCTTCAAGATATTATGAGTTAAAAGCATCTGATACTATAAAATTCGGTTTCAGTTCTCGCGATTATGTTTTGATTCATGATGAATTAGATGATGGAAACCCTTGAATTATGAATTGTAATATATAATATTGTTTCTTTTAAAGCAGTTTATATAACTTCTTTGATGTTTTTGGTATTGCGTCGAAAAAAAAAAAAAAGGTTCTATATAGAGGATTTAATTATTTAATTTATTTGATTTCCAAATCATTGAATGAACATTAAACATTATAAATGATAACAAAAAAAAAAATTTGCGAATTGATTATGTTATTATATAGTACCTCTATAAAGACTATACCTACTTGACGCAAAAAATAAAAAAAAATGATGATAAAGAAAATGACCTTTTGAAATTTTTTTTGTTTTGTTGTTTTTTTGTTTTGTTTTTTTTTTTTTGAAAATGCTAATTGGTTGAAGTTATCACTTCCTGAAAAGTCTTACTTCCATGATTAACTGAATCACCTTGCTTTAGATCCCTGAGCCACTTGCGTCACCACCATCTTCGAGTTTCTTTTCATCAATTATTTCGTTTTCAAATTTATCATCTTCATTCATATATTCATCCATGTAAGAATTTTCAAATACCACTTTGGTGTTTGCATCGTCATCCTCCTCTTCACCAGAACTATCCCCAAATGCACTAAATAATTCCTTTGAAGTCATAAATTGTTTGTTACCTCTGGTTAATGGAACAGTATCTTCACCCAAATTCGAAGCATCTGAAGTTTGTAATGAATCGTATATTTCTTTATAAATGCCTTTACCCTTTTCATCCCAAAAATGTTTTTTTGCAAAATATGCTAATCCAGCAAATATGAAAGCAAATCCCATGCCGAGAACTGCTATAATCCATGTACTTGATTGAGATGATTTATCTTTTGATGAATTTGTATTTGATGGTTCGACTTCTTCAGTCGTACTAACTTTCTTTCCATCGGAGGAAGGTTCGGGAGAAGGTGTAGGTGTAGGTTTTACAGTCGTAACTGGTTTTACAGTAACATTCTTTTGTTCACCCCATAACTTTAATCTCCAATCAATAAATGTTCCCGTATATTCTGGATTTCGAGTATCTCTAACCTGAAGAGCCCACCTACCGATTGGATTTTCATCCCTAAAAATAGATCAAAAATAAATCTTTTTTTTTTTTAAAAAAAAAAGAGGAGACTAAAACTGAAGTAACTTCAAATAATATCTACCAATGTTTAATACTCATAAAAGTCCAATTGGTTAAACCACTTCGATGTACATCATACATTCTTGGGGCTCCAAGATGTGATATTATTTCGTTTGGACTAATCAAATCAACTTGTATATCGCCTCTTCGAGTATGATTAATATTAACCGTAACTGTGACATGCTCCAAACGTCCAAGTTTAGCGTCATCAATGTCACGTTGTGTTACTTCTATACCACTTATAATACCTTCATCATTCATAGGTATTGGTTTATTTACTTTGGTGGTTGGCATTTCAAAGAAAACCTGAGGCCCAAGATTTTGAAACGTTTTAGCATTTTGAACGAGTCGATACGCATTTAGTAATCCATAACCATATTTGTGACTGAATAAACGTCCAGCAGCATTTTTGTCCCACTCAGGATCTTTCAAATTGAACGGAATGGCACTGATAAGTTGCAGATATTGCATATCGCGCCAAGTAAGGTCCGGTCTTTGCGATATATATATAAGGGAAAGAAAAAAAGAAATATTAATAAATGATTTAATTCAATATCATTGACTCGTTTGATTTGATTTGATATTTTTTTTTTTGATTTTGCTATTGCTTTTCGTTCATATTAACTTTGTTGAAAGAAAACCAAAACAAAATCCCAAATGAAATGATGTAATAATTATAAAAATTTTACCTGATTTGAAGGACAAGAGCGTATACTCCCGCCGCAATTGGGGCAGCGGCTGAAGTACCCCCGTGAAGATTGGTACAATTACCTGGTCCAACATCGGTAGTATACTAATATATTAACGATAGATGAGTATATTAAACGTACAAATAAATAATAAACAAATTCATTTATATTTATATTTATTTATATTTACAATAAAACTCCCGCTTCCACTACTTAAAGTTGTCACTAAAAGCGCGGAACATTTTTCCGCATAGTAAGGGTGTGAAAAGGTACGGTCGACCGCACCAACAGTCATTGTATATAAACTATTTGTATATCCATCATAATTGCAATTATCATCATTAGCGCCTCCGTTGCCTGAGGCGAATACGAATAAACTACCTTTACCCCCACGCCCCTCATTTATGCCTTTGAGAATAGCTTTGAAAATTAGCCCCTTGGGAGCTTCAGCCGATTGACCATCATCAGGTGGACCCCAACTACATGAATAGATGTGATTCTCTTGGAATTTATAGTTAAGTGCTTCAGCTTCATCTACATCAGAAATTTCTGCCGATAATATACGAATGCCTTATAAAATTAATTTTAAAAGTTAAAATCTCATTATTTTCAATTTGCACATTACATTCAATCAATTATTATTACCTGCAACCTTGGCATCTGGGGCAACTCCTACACCGCACACATCATTTTTTACGGCCGCAATTTCACCAGCACATCTAGTTCCATGGTTATCATCCATAAGTCGAGGTTTTGGTAACGGGGTATGGTCGTTAAAATCATAAGATCCTTCTTCAAACTACAGATCACGATCACAAAATTATATAAATAATGATAAGATTTATTTAATTAAATCAAAGAAAAAGATCAATATAATCTACATACAAAGTTCTCTTTCAAATCTTTACTATCAAAATCTAAGCCATCGTCAACTATAGCTGCTATTACCCCTTTACCAGTTATACCTTGTTGATAGTATATAATTGAATTAATACATACAATGAATCCATTAAATTAACAATTGATTTTTTTTTAAAAAAAAAAAAATCTCTACCTTCTTTCCATACTCCTGTAACATTAATATGATGATCGATCTCCAACGGATTAACCTAATATGTGAAAAGTTACAAATAAAAACAAAAAGATTAAGATACATGTATGAAATTGTTGAATGTTAAAACCGAAAAACCCACCAAATGCCATTGATATTTAAATCCTGGGTCATGAATTCCATAAGCGGCACCTATATCTTCTGTATCAACCTTACTTTTTGGTCGAGGAATTGGAGGAGGGACTCTCTTATGCCTTTTTCTCAGTTTTTGCTTTTCAACAGAAAGTATTCCGTCAATTATCTCGTGTGACCTTTTTTTTAATGAAGGATTTTGTTGCCTTTCTTCTTTTAGTGAACGAAACTTAAGTAAAACACGATCATTACTTTCGTCACTTAAATCAAAAGCCGAATCAAGAGATCGAACAACTAGGTGTGTTATTTCTTTTGAAGAACTGTACAAATGATGGTTGTCTAGCGCTCCTATTGGTCCATCGTATCTAATTTCAAGTAATTCGGACACTTCTCTAGGTAAAATTCGTGAATCATCTTTAAGCTCTATAGCATAATAATAGTTGTTATTATAATCTCGCTTCCTTGGTCCATTGTTACTTTCTGTAGTTGCCTCAAAATTGTCAAATAATAATATGAAAATGGTTATAAATAATAATGATCCAAGGAATGTTTTTACTGGCAATATTGCCATGATTTATTTTATTTTTATATTTTTTTAAAAAGAATAAATATATAATTAAAGTTTGTTAGAATAAATTTTTTTAACCGCTCTGTATTTTTTTTTTTTAATAAAACCGTGTCGAAATATCATTGATTGGTTGTCTTTATTGAATTTTTATGTACAATTTGAATCAGCCACAAGGCGAAATTTCCGGTTGACCCCAAGTTATTCGGGAGTCCTACCTCTATTGCAGATAAAATAATATATATTTGGAGAGGTCATTTTGGCTGATTTTTACTATGAAAATATATTGAGAAAGCGATCCTCCGCGAAACAAATTGTTGTTGATCATAAATAGTTGGTTTTCAGATTCATTCAAATTGAGGCAAAATGATCCGAGTTTTTGGATCGATCACTTTCAAATTTGTTTGGGACGAAACAGATCATAATTAATTAAAATATAAAATAATAATTGATTTTTGAGAAAGCTTTTGAATATAATAGGATCGTTCTTTAGAAAGTTAATTCATCATCTGTTAATAACAATTTATGGTTACTTAAATGATGATGATAATGATGAAATATATTAGAAAAATCAAGCATGCTAATTAAATTTCTAAATTTGTTATATTATAATTTAAAAAATGATCTACACTAATCTAAAAGTTTATATACAGTCAACTCTTGTTATAACGAACTCTATGTCCTAGACCTCAACTTCGCTATAAGGCTATAGTGAAGATTTTAAGAGATTTTATTGGCCAATTCGCTATAACAAGAGTATTTTTGTTATATTTGTTCAAAAAATTCGTTATATCAAGAGTTCGCTATATCAAGAGTTGACTGTATATTTTAATCATATTTTATAATAATATTATGATAAAGTATTAATATTTTAAATTTATAAATATATCATATGTTTAAAATTAACAAATACCTCTTTTTATAAGCATTAAATATAGGGTTTTGAAATTTTCAAATTCTTATAGACTTTAAATAAAAATTTGAAACGTTACTTAATTTTGATATTTTTTAAATAAAATTTTTAAATTTATTTAATTTTTTATTTTAAAATACTATTTTACAAAAAATTCTTATTTATAAATTTTTGTTTTAAAGTATTTTAATAATTATATACTATTATAAATTTTATACAAATTTTATAGTTTTCAAAGATTTGATTTTAAATATTTTAAATTATTATGTTAAAAATTATTAAATATTAATATTATAACAGAACTGTCGTAACTTAATTGATCTATATAATGCATTTACCTAAGTGACACAGTTAATATGATCGACTTAATAGATATATTTAATTTATGTAATGTAAGAAAGTGTAGATCAAAATGTCAAACATATCAGACATATTTGATATATCTGATATAATGGATATACTGGATATTAGATATATTTGATATATCTAATATAATGGATATATAAAATATATTTGATTTATTTTAAAATGTATATAAAGGTGACTAAATTCTTAAAAAGAAAAACTATCAATTGCTAGATGCAATCTGATCAGTTCTACGATGATTATATGCAACCTTCCTTTGAAAAGATAGTTTGAGTAGCTTTAGAAGCTACTAAAATAATTATTAACTGATGTAGGTAACCAATTCTGAAGGCTTATCAACGTAGGTAACCAATCCAAAAGATAGTATTTAAGAGGCAACTAGGCCTACCACATGATATTATAGTTTAGAGGCAATCAGGCCTATTACATCACCTTATTAGTTTTAGTATTTTAGAGGTAACCAGGCCTACCATACTAGATTATAGTTTTAGTACTTCTTTTTTTTTATTATATTTTACTTGCGAATAAACATATTATTTTATATTATAATCACTTGAAGTTAGTAAATTACCGCTTATTGATAAATTACATAAATACCTCCTATAGTTAGTTTAAAGTAAAAGCTTGTTGAATTATTGAAGATTACTGCTTAATTAAAAAGAACAAACACTCGAACATCCTGTCTAACTGTTGCAATTCACAAGGATTATACATTAACATTTGGTGACAATGACAGAATCATCTTTTCTTAATTAGCGCAGTAATAGCTCATGAGAATATTAAAGAAAGTATATAAGTTTTGCAAATATAATTTGATATTGAAAACAACTGAAAAGAATATCAAAGAAGCTTAAGAGAGAAGATAGAGAAAATGAAGTGTTGAATTAAAATTATATAAAGATTACACAAAGACTCAATAGATAGTATTTATCATTCCTGACCTCATGAAAGCTTGTGCAATATTTTAGTCATACAAAGTTCACTGAAAATCACCTGACCAAATGCTAAATCTCAATTGGATAAAAGAAATAATGAATGCAAATTTAGAACTAAAGTTACAGATGTTATTATTTCAACTTTAACGAATCAGAATTTTACGAAATTTAGATTATTAGAACTGTCAAATCTCAAGAATCATAATGATATATGTTTCATTCAAATCAGATCACTGGATGGCAAGATAATTGAAAATACATTATTTTATTTTTATTATTCAAGGAATGAGAAACAAGAGTGAAAGTGATAGTGTCAACAGTATGATTGACAGCTCTTAAAATAATAATAACAAATATTCATAATAGATATTTATAGTTTTGTGTGAATAAATACATAGTGATTATATATAAAAAAAATATTTTTTTTTTATTTTTATTTTTATTTATTTTATAGGAACTTTTTATATTCTAAGAGGTAAAAGCGTAATAATATGTAAAATTTTATTGAATAATCTGAGAAATACAAATTTTGAAATACATAAAATAAGAAAAAACAGAAAATTAAGAAAAGTAAAATCTAACACAAAATATTAGGAATATGTTGACATTTTGAATTCTACTTTCTTAATGATTCACTTCTCGAAGGATAAGTAACTTTTCTATACGTCTCTTTAAGTAAACGAATTCTATTCTCTTGATGAACTAAAGAGAAGAAATATTAGTTAATTCATTTTTTAAATATTTACATTCAGCAGAAAGTTTAGCATTTTGATTTAAAGAAATTGATAATTGTTTTCTTAATGTGAAATTTTCTTGACAAATTTCTTGAACTTCTTGATGAGACTCTGTAGTCTGAATAGAAGAAGAGCACACATTAGAAATATGAAGTTGGGCATCTTTGACCAGTAAGTACCAGTTCATGCAAAGGTTAACTTAATGAACCTAATGATATTTCAAATGGCTATATATCGATACAGAACAATAAAGGCTGTAATAATCAGTTCTAAGCAAGAAAAACTCATGTTTTGAGAATCTATAGTATCATATAAGGAAGGAGGTAAAAATGTTAATATGCTGCAGTCATATTAAATGAGGTTGAACATACTGTCACACTCCTCAAACGAGAGATGGGTTGTATATATCAGTATATTATAATAAGCCCATAAAAGATGCATTTCATATAGTCTTAATCGTCGTATCTGATTGTATTCTTAAATATACCTATCTTATCTTGGGAAACTCTCTCACTATGATAATTTCTTTGATGAACTAAAGCTTTACGATGAGTAGAAGCAGATTTTTCTTGTTTATTCAAACTATAATAAAGTTAAAAATATTTTAAGAAATTTAAAATTTTGCAATAATTTTAGGAAGAAAGTGAAAAATTTGTGGAAAATGAAAAGAATTCTTAGATAAATATTTATACTTGAAAGAAGTGGTTATAAAAAATTCTCAGAACTGTGAGAATTATTTTCTTATAGAAAAATAAACAAAATTCATTGGATCACATTGAATAATGATTATTGCATAGAAATTTATAGAACAAAAATTTGTTTAAAATTTGCATAGTTGATCAATATTATCAAATTAGATGATCACGTAATATTTGCATAGCATATTTTTGATCAACATTTCTTGATTTAGTACAAAATTCAGGAAATTTTCGTAAACTGCATAATTTTAAGAGATTTGACAAAATATATGCATAAGAATCAAAAAATATGAAAATGTTAGTTTTCCTGAAAAAAAAATTACTTGTAATATTTACGTAGTTTATACATTAAGAAAAGTTAAATAACATAATTAGTTGATCAAAAGTTAATTTTAGATTTGTGTTCAATAATTTTCTCGTGATAGATTTCTTAAATATTAAATTTTAATGAACTTTTCTGATATAGAAAAAGATTAAGTATATCATGGATGAAAATCAGATCAATATAATCAAGCTACTAAGTATATAATTTTATTTACAAAATGATTGACAAAATATATAATCCAGCTACAATTACCAGTCCAACCCAGCAAACTACCAGCGAAGAAAAATTCTAAGAAAAAGACCAAGTAAAAATAAAAATCCTAATCACCACCCAGACCACCCAACCAAAATTAACATCTGACCTTCCCATAAATCTTTGTAAAATAACCATTACCCTAGAAATACCTTTTAATGAAAGTTTTTAACTTCTAACGTGTTTATTCTTTATTTTAATAGTTCTTTGTGAGTATTTTGATCGGCTACAAGATATGCTAACCTATCTGCTATTAGTAGTCTTCTTCTTGCTTCTTCTTATACTTGAACTTGTTATTCAGTAGCTTTTTGAAGTTTATTTCTTTGAGATGTGCAAAAAATTTTCATACGTTCAACTCTTTTTTGAGAAGAATTTTGAGAAGTGTTTAAGGAAGACATTGTTAAATTTTAAAATATTTGAAAAACTTTAAGAAAAGATTGATTTTGAAAAACTTAATCGATATGTGTAGAAATTCATATTTAAAGAAAATAATTAATCATGTGAACTCAATTAGATGATCATTCAAAATTGAAGTATTTATATAGAATTTTGAATCTCATAATTCTAAAAATTAACAAAATTTAGCCCTATATATAGTTAAGAGAACCTATATTTATAAGGTCAAATTGCAGATAAATTATAAATGGCGGACTCCTTATAATAGGTCATGTCTATTAACGGTAGAATATCTGTAAATAATTCTTTTTGTAAAAATTTTTAGAAAATTTTGATTTTAAGGACAAAATTATTTTTTTACTATAACATTTAAAATTCAAGTAGGAAGAGGATTGTTAATGAAAGAAAATACAACTTCAAATATTACGTAAGAACTACTAATTAATAATGATCTCATATTAGATAATCTCACTACTGCATCAAACAGTGATCAACAATAATTTCTATTTTACCTTTTATATTATTTTTATTATTTTATTACGTTTAAGTATATTTTATTAGAACAAAATTGAAATAATTTAGAATTTTTGTGAGAACAAAAATCTTAAGCGAAGAGTAATGTAATAGAACTATTGTAACTTAATTGATCTATATAATGCATTTACCTAAGTGACACAGTTAATATGATTGACTTAATAGATATATTTAATTTATGTAATGCGAGAAAGTTTAGATCAAAATGTCAAACATATCAGACATATTTGATATATTAAATATATTTAATATATCTGATATAATGGATATACTAGATATATTAGATATATTTGATATATCTGATATAATGGATATATAAAATATATTTGATTTATTTTAAAAAGTATATAAAGGAGACTAAATTCTTAAAAAGAAAAACTATTAATTGCTAGATACAATCTGATCAGTTTCATAATGATTATGTACAATCTCCCTTTGAGAAGATAGTTTGAGTAGCTTTAGAAGCTACTGAAGTAATTGTTAGCCAATATAGGTAATCAATCCTGAAGGTCTATCGATGTAGATAACCAATCCAGAAGATAGTAATTATTCGCTGACGTAGATAACTAATTCTAAAGGCCTATTGACATAAGTAACCAATTCAGAAGATAGTATTTAAGAGGCAACTAGGCCTACCACATGACATTAAAGTTTAGAGGCAATCAGGCTTATTATATCACCTTATTAGTTTTAGTATTTTATAGACAACCATGCCTATCACACTAGATTATAGTTTAGTACTTTTTTTTTATTATATTTTACTTGCGAATAAACATATTATTTCATATTATAATTACTTGAAGTTAGTAAATTACTGCTTATTGATAAATTACATAAATACCTCTTATAGTTAGTTTAAAGTAAAAGCTTGTTGAATTATTAAAGATTACTGCTCAATTAAAAAGAACTAACGCTCGAACACCCTATCTAACTGTTACAATTTACAAGAATTGCATGTTAACAATATATTTTATATTTTATTAATTAAAAAAATTTATTATTATTTATGTTCTTTAACATAAAAAAAAATGTAGTAATCAATATTTGAAAACTTTATAATTTTATAATTGAATAAGTCGCATATGACTTTATAATATAATTATATTATGAAGTCATATGTGACTTAGATTAAATTATGAAAGTAACTTCATAGTCTACTGATAACTTCATAATCTGTTGATAACTTTATAGTCTACTGGTAACTTCATAATATAATGGTAACTTTATAGTCTGTTAATAACTTCATAATATTTTGATAACTTCATAATATAAAAGTAACTTCATAATCTAATTACATGATCTGGTGATAATTTCATAACCTACAGATCTCCGCTAAAAGTCTCTGGACATTTTTTGGCTCAATATAAAACTTGGAATTTTTAAATTTTATTAAAAAATATTTATTAAAATATTTATTAAAGTATGATATGCTACACATCTAATACTAAATAATTAGTACTAGTCAGTCTTTCATTTGCTTCAATCACAGCCCGAATTTGTTGCAATATACTATTGACCAAAATTTTTGATAGTTTGTATCAGAATTTGTTTCTATCATCAGGAAGTTTTAAAAATAATGTTTATCCCAATAAACATCATCTTTTATGTACATCAATAAAAAATAGTGTACATTATACCATTTATCAAACATCATAATATACATTTATATGATGTACATTATTAAAAAAGTATTTATGTGATGTATATTACTAAAAAACAGTTATTTATATATAATGTGCATTATTAAAATAAACATTTTATACGATGTACATTGCTCGTTGATGAATTACAATAAAAATTATATTATTATTAATAAAGTATATATTGATCTTCTATTCGTCATTATCATCTGAACTAGAAATCATATCTTCATTATCATCACAAGTACTATCCAATTCGATAAACTCATTTTCTTTCTAATTAATATAATGAAATATATAACTCTATAAGCAATTATAATTGATTTGACTAATCATAAAGTTTTCAAATACCTCTTGAGTGATCAATTTCTTTTGTAATGTTGTTAAAGCTATCTCTTGTTCTTTGGCTCTATCAGTCATGCGTCGAAATATCAATTCTCTGGAAAGTGTTGCAGTTTTGATATTAGAATCAAACATGAGATCAATAATAGCAATAATAAATGCACAGTTATCAGCAGTACGTTCATTTATTTTCAACACATCTTTAATAATACGATTTATATAAGTATCATATGAATCGTTATTATTTGGATCTACTTCACTCCAAAGGTGATCATTCGCCCATTTTACATTTTGTATAGCTTTTCATGTTAAAACTTCTTCAGTTATTGCCTTGTGACCGGGAAAATCTCTAATAAAAGCCTTGCCAAAGACATTGATTACTGCATTCTTGATATTTCAGACATAATTAGCACAATTAATACGAAATCCACCACGAGCCTATAATTCATTATTATTATTAGTATTACAATTTTACTATAATTTATGAATATCATCATCGGTTAAAAAAATATACCGTTGATTGAAGTACTTCTATCCAGTACTTGCTCCAACCGCCCTTAGCACATTCAATTTTTGTGATTTCATCAGAATGTTCCTCAACCAAAGTATTATAAACAGTATCACGCATAATATCATCAGTAGGATTTTATCTTTTTGGAAAAGTTCGAAGCACGCCTTAGTCAAAGTCTACTAAATAGATAAGTATAATAAATAAGAAAAATGGATTTTAAAACAAGTAATCAAAATATAATAATACTTACATTATACCAAAATGTCTTCTTTCGTGTGTTTTTACTAGACATCTTTTTATAATCCATAGGACATTCATTCAATTCCATATCGAGATCTTTGGATGCCTTTTGTTCTTTTATAAATTCGTTTATAACAGCCTCAATACGAAATACCGTTTCCTTGGTTGCGAGAGCTTCATCAAATACCTTCTGGGAATATTGCATAGCCTTATTCAATACAATAGCATCTTTCTCATTAAGCTGAGGTATTACAGTATATCATAGAGAAAACATGATCCATTAACATAAGCCTTTCGAATCTATGAAGATATGTGGTATTGTATAATTTTGTCAACCATGTAAAAAGTAAAGCAAATGTAAATGTGCATCCTGTCTTCTGAAAAAATAATTATGTCAATATTCCTTGCCAAAAAGCACAGCACATTAGTAAATGTGAATGCTTAAATTTTGTTATATCGGAAATATCCAATAGCTTGTCCAGATATCTGAATCATTTTCTGAGCATCAGTCAAAATTTTGTGATGAGTTTTATTATCATTAATATGTCCATAATTTGTATAGGCTTGGTTGTTGCATCACTCTAGAAAAATCCTCTTTACGCTGAGCTTTTATAAGTTTTTGAGCGCCTGCAAAGAATATGCAATTAATTAGATTGCACCATACTAACATTTTGCTATATCATTGATATCGATATCGCTCCTCCGCTTGTAACCTTACTCTTCAATCGTTGATTCACAGCGTTTATTCATTGTGTTGATATTATCCTGAAATATTCAATAAATATAGAACATAATGTAATATCAATCAGACCACATATGAAAACTA
>CAJVPQ010000892.1:0-22286 GCA_910591825.1 Funneliformis caledonium
TTAATAAAGAAGTAAAAAAGTAATTGAATAAAAATTTATTATCTCTTTTTACCTTGTCTCTCTGCACTTTTTTGAGACGCTGGTGAAAAAATTGGACCTTCCAAATTATCTTGAATGATGTTGCTAAAAAAAAAAAAAAAAAAATAACAAATGGTCGTTATAAAGCCATATCTTCAGTCGTAATAAGAAAATGTAATTATTTACCTGTTTTCGTCGAAATTTACTGGAACATCAATATCCATTCCGTCCACATTCCCATGTTCATTAGTGTCCTCAAAATTTTTAGTCAAGCTTGTATCAATTGTTAACGTATAATCCATATCAAGATCCATATCAAGGTCTAGACGTAACTCGGGCCCATCGTCCATTATCATCAACGGGTCGTTCTCCATACTTTTACCAATAACGTCTTCCGCGGTAAGTGGGGCCTCTTTTTGAGCGTCTCTTGCAATTTCAATTTCTGAAATGGATTCATCTCCTTCATGACTATGAGATCCTATTTCATCTTTGCCAGTTGCTTTCTGGTCGAGATCATCATCATCTAAATTCAAATCAAAGTCTCGATCATCAGCATCTCCTAATAAATCATCAACAACATTTAAATCTAATGGCAATTCAAAATCGTCCCTAATGGTGATATCTTGGGGTCGAGAAATATTTGAACATGAAACCGGAGCTATTTCAGTCCACTGTCTACAAGTATGAAGGTTTATATATTATTTAATCAATTTGAACTTAAATTATAAATCAAAACAAAACACAAGGAACTATATTATATACCTGAGATGCAAACCAAGATCTGGCATAAGGATATCGAATTCTGTTATATTATCAGGTAATGTAATAGATTCAAAACTGGCAATTCTTTGGTCCTCGGGAATATCAACTTCCCCGGGTCTAAATGCCTTTGAAACAAACATCAGCATGAGTAACATAAATAAATAAAGAAAAATGATAATAAATATATTTACCATTTTTATTTTCAAAAGAGCCTCATTACAATCTTCTAATAGATATTTCGCTTTACGCGAATATATGCGCGCGACTCCAAGCAACAACTGTCCAGATAATCGTAGAGCCATTGGGGGCTGATCATCTCCAAGAATCGCACCTAACAATTTTTTGAACGAAAATGGTTTCAATAGTTCATGACTGTATAGGATTTAGATCAACTTTTTAAATTAACCTGGAAATAATGTTACTAATACTAATACACATACCTACAGAAGTCTGTATGTTCGTTTGTAAAAACTGAGTTTTACTAAGTTTTCGTTCCCAATGTGCCGCGAGCCATACTTTCGCGAGGGGACCCTATGTTTTGAAAATTCAAATTATGAATAAAATAGTTCTACAAAAAATATTGAAAAGCATGTGTATATTACCTTTTTTGATAATATAGCCTCTGAGTAAAACATTTTGAATAATGAATGAGGATCACAAAATTAGTTTGGTTGATAATAGTAGTCTGGTGAGAAATTAATAAAACGTAAAAAGTAGTTGTTATTTAAACAAATCGAATTGACTAAATAAGGTCGACACGCTCTCATGATACACATTAGGAAATGTATAAATTGAAGATATGGGATGTCGATCCGATTTCTCGTGTTTATGTAATTTCGTGATGAGTTTGATCTTTAGATATTTTAAACCGAGAATTCTCGGGAAACCTTATGAAAATATTCGATTTGGAAGAAATTATTCTCTATCTATACAAAATTCAATAAAAGAAGAACATTTTTCTGATTTGGCCAAGTGCTTGCTACTTTACGACTTTTTTTTTTTTTTTAAAAAAAAAAATATATATTTATATATATATTTTTTTTCACGATAACTTTTTAGAGACCAAGCTTTCAAACAAGTTTTGGACGATATAAATAAAGCTTTATCTTCAGTTTCCATACAGGATTCTTTGTATAATATAGAAGAATACGAAGAAAAACCATATGTGCGCAAATCACCCGAAGCCAGTTTCGGCAGCAAAAGAATCGGTTGGGTAATGTTACCCGATTGGCTAAATGAAGCAGTCTTAGAAACTATCAAAGGTAATTTTCAAACGAAAAGATATCGCTAATATTAATTATAAGTTAGTAAATTATCTATACATTTCATAGAACACGACAAGGAAATCATTAAACAGGATGCAAAAAGAATCTATTTATCTCTGCGGTCCACTACTGGTTATAACCCTAATTCTGGCATAGATTTAAAAGGTATTGTTTTAATTCTTACTCATATTGATAACATCGTTTCATTCATATATTATTAATGATTCCTTTCTTTATTCATTCTCTCAAGATCCCATCATGGGTCCATGCAAAAGCGCACTAAATACATTCAAGCGCTTTGCTCAGGAAAACGAAGTCAAACCTCACGTTCTTGAATATGGTAATCGTGAGGCAATAGCTTATCTCGCAGGCTATTTACCAATTTCTTATGGTCCGATTTTCAATGTCCTCACTGAACTAAAAAGCAGAATTCCAGACTTTTCACCACGGAATGTCTTAGATTTTGGAACTGGACCCGGAACAGCAATATGGTAAATTTTAAATACAAATTTTCATGAAAAATGGGTGTAGCTTTTAATCGATTTTATAATCGCAGGGCAACGCACGATATTTGGGGTAAAAGTGATCAGAATTTTTTGGGCATTGACACCTCCGAATCAATGTTGAGAACAGCGGAGAAGCTGTTATCATGTGTGTGTTAATGTTTTTTTTTTTTTCTAATTCTAATCCATTCAACTTATTGATAAAAGTTAACCATATTCTGTTACTTTAAGTTCATTCTAATAAGGATCAAATAAACAACATTGAATTTAAGCGATACCTTACCTATGAGCCACACGTAAAAACTCGATTACTTTATTTATTTATTTAGTAGAAATGTCAAAAATTGAAAAAAAAATTTAATCATCCTTTGCAGTTGAAACACGATCTCGTAATTAGCGCATTCGCTTTGAATGAGCTGTTAAACGATAACGTTAGAGAAACTGTTTTGGAATCCTTGTGGAATAAGACGAGCGATATACTGGTAATATTATAAACCTCCTTTCGTTTTTCTTACGATTTTCCTGATCTAACTTTATTTTAGGTTTTAATCGAAAACGGTACTCCGGCTGGATTTAAAATCATAGCGGAAGCGCGTAAGAAAATTTTGAGGATGGCAAATAAACAACAAATGAATGAAGTCGAGTCAATTACAGATGAAACCAGCGATAAAACAAATCGTGGAGCTCATGTGGTCGCACCGGTAAGTTATATGCTTGTGTATTGTCAAGGTTAAATTGATTAACATTTTAAATAAATATTATACGTTTTTAGTGTCCTCATGATGGAACTTGTCCTTTGATAGCTTCAAGAAATTGGTGTCATTTTTCTCAACGTATTAACAGGCCGTATTATCTCGTAGGTGTCGTTAAAAAAAAAATAAAAATAAGGGATGGGATATTTAAACTAATATTTGATGTAATTTACATTCAGATGAAAACAAAAAATGTGAAGAAGGACAACTTTGAAGATTCAAAATATAGCTATGTCATTCTAAGAAAAGGAAAACGTCCAACACAAATCACCGTAGACGTCGATGACAAGCGCGGTTTGACGTTTTATAATAAATGTAATGTTCATTCTTTCCAAAAAAAATAACAATTTTAACTTATTCATTCTACGATATTAAAGATTTAACGGCCGAGGCTTATTATTGGTCACGTTTGATTATGCCGCCCATGAAGCGAAGCGAACACGTTGTTATGGATTATTGTTCAAAGACAGGCAAAATTACTTGACGCATAATGATTTCCAATTTGAAGTTTAGTTATTTTAAATGAATTATTCCAAATTTAAGCTGAACTCTTTATATAATAATGTATAGGTTATATCGAAAGAGGCATTATTCCAAAATCTCAGGGGAAGACACCATATCGGGATGCACGTAAATCCATGTGGGGTGATTTGTTTCCACATGAACCAAAGAAACCTGCAGTACGAAGGCTCATTTCACAAAGAAGCAAGCAATTAGATGTAAAGAGTCAAGAAAAAGACCAAATGCGAATTCCTAGTGGACAAAAGATTAGTAAAAAGAAAGATCTATCTTTAATAAGAGAAGGAAGACTTAGGAAAAAAGAGCGCGAGAATGATGTAGGAATGGCATCAATTCTCAGCTTATGAAAAGACAGACATTTCCACATAATCTAAACCGATTATGAAATGGCAGACTTCAGATATATTTAAATTATAAATATACATATATTTAAATTATTTAAATTATTTGTAACAAACAAATCATATAATAAAAGGTTTTTAACCCAAGAGATATTTATCATCATTTTTCTTTGAGTACTTCACTAATTATTGGTTTGACTTTGGCATAAACTTCATCTACGCCTTCCGTACAAGGTATCTGCAAAAAAAAAATTTATGATTAATTCAAGAACAATATTTAATCAGGTGAATTGGGAAATACGTACCGTATGCACTTTTCCAAACTTCCTGTAATGCTCGACAACAGGATAACTAGTTTCAATAAAAGTCTTGAATCGTTTCATAATTGTTTCACGATTATCGTCAGAACGTCCACTTGTTTCACCACGTTTCAAAAGACGTTGAAGCATTACTTCTTCAGGACAATCAAAGAAGAGGATGCAAGTGGCTTCAATGACCTATCAAATATTTGAAAAAAAAGAAAACATTATCTATTTTATATATATATATATATAAAAAAAGGAGAAAGGAAAAAAAAAAAAAACCCAACATCTTTTTCAAAAGCAAAAGCTTGATCTAATTGTCTTGGAAATCCATCAATTAAAAATCGATTGGAATCACTTTCAATCAAGGCTTTTTCGAGCAGTCCAATAGTAATTTCCATGGGAACGATTTTACCCTCCTTAATATATTTAATGATCAATTCCCCATCAGGTGAATTTGGTCTTTCTTGTTCTTTGCGTAACAAATCTCCGGCTATTATACAATCAAGTTAACCTTAATCAACTGCATTATGAAAGAAGCAAATGATAAGATGAATTAAAAAAAAAAAAATTAAATCAATTTACCAGACAAATGAACGAAACCAAAATCTTGAACAATTTTCGCGCATTGAGTACCCTTTCCTGATCCAGGTCCACCTATAATGAATTATGAATGGATTTTTTTTTTTAAATCAATAAATCTTTACGTAAACCGGATCAAAAAATGATACTTTTAAATTTATATATATATATTGAATGTATTAATTAACCTAATACGAAAATAACTGTGAGATTTTCTTTAGAATTTTTGGTTTCGGAAGTCATGTTTATTTCTTTTTTTCTAAAAAAAAAAAAAAAAAAAATATGAATATCATATAATATACATATACGTATAATTTTTTAAGGTATTCCTTCTGGGCCACTGCATCATGATATGATGACGTCTGCACGTCAAACTGACTGCATTGCATGATAAAAAGAGTTATTTTTAATACCTCTACTTTTAACTAAAGTAACGTATGCTGAAACTCCAACAGATAACACTGCTAAAATAGCAAGCGGGTGAGGCCCTTTTGTATTTTGGGCTTGAGAGGATTTTATCTTTTGTCTCTTAACTTTAACCTCGCGATTATTTATGGGACTAACTGAAAAAGCCCGTGCTGACCTATGAAAACTTACTTGTAAACCTTGAAAAATTTTAAAAGAATCTATAACAGTTCTTTGCATAATATACTTGGAACTGGTAAATTTTCACCCCCCCCTTAAAAGAACTTGAGCTTTATACCCTGATCGACTATCCAATTTCCGGATCTTGTTTTAAAAAACTTTTGTGCAACAGCGCTAGACGCAACACAAATATGTTGTGTTCTGTAGGTGCTCATTAAACTTCTTTTTCACTCGCAAACTTGAAAAAAAATTTTTTTTCTTAGATCTCTCTATCTTATTACCTTACTATCTTACTCATTTGACCTAAAAGATGCCTCTTCCTATAATTAAAGTTCAACCTCATCTTATGAGAATAACTCCAGAAAGAGCAAGAAGATGGTATGTTATTTTCTAAAAAAAAAAATTTTTTTTCTTCCAACCATATCTAAATAATATTACTATAATAAAATAAAGGGCACCATCTGTCTTGGGATTTACTGGAGCTCTTGGTGTAGCAGCTTTACTCTTCGTCGAACCGATCCCAAAAGTTCGTAAAGATATTTTATGCAAATTTCCTATTCTTGGTAAATACTGGAAACCTAAAATAGAAAATTGAGGAGTTCCTAGTAATTTAAATTGTTATTTAGCTACTATTCATTCATTTTTTTTTTACACGTTGTAAAAATAAAATTACAAATATTTGTCTTTTGGTTGGCTAAATTAACCTGAATGATTATATGATTATATTTTGGTTCTAATGAGTTCGGAAAAATAAAATAAAATTTTTTTTTTGGAAAATTGCTAAAGCTAGGAATTTAAAGAATTTTTTTTTTTTAAAAAAATTTCCAATAATGTCTTTTTGTCATCTTAAAAAATTTACGATAATTTATTTGGTACTATTATTATACTTGCAATGTTGTTCGTTAACTCTATAATAAATACGATTTTAAAGAAATAAATTTAAAAGCAGGGATTTTAAAAATAAAATATTTGGTCTCCTGTATTTGGAGTGGCTTGTTGTTTGAAGGTGGCTTGTTGGCTTGCTTTTTCATAATTCATATGTTCAACTGACTGTGGCGTAAGCATTTGTTGATTTTGACTTTGTATGTTTGAATTCATATGTTGAATTGAATGTGGCAGGTTTAACACTTGGTCAGTCTGAAAATCTGACGTTGGACCGTGTCGTAATAATTTCTACGGTCAAATAGTTAAAAAATTGTCGGATTAAATTTACAATCAAATTGCATATAAATTAATGATTTTTTTTACCTGTTTTATGATTTCTTCCTGAGGTGAAGTAAAAACTTGCGGACACGAACGAAGCAACATATCTGGTGTTAAAGCATAATTTATAAAACTAGGCTGTTCCCATGTTTGAGGTTGTGAATATATCTGAGAAGAGTTTTGAGGAGCTAGAATTTGCTGCTCATGTCTGTTAATCTGTTCACGAGGTGGATTTAGATGTGAATCAAGTTTCATACCAGGATATTCCTGAGACATGAATAATTGATTACTATCTTGAGAATGTGAATTAGTTTGAGGTGGTTGAAAATCATAAAATTGTTCTTGCTTTTGAAAATGAGGAACCAAGTTCCCTTGAAGTATAGGTTGTGACGACGAAAATGAATTTAATTCATCCGTATTTAATTGAGATACAAGTGGGATTTGAACATTCGATTGGGTAGGATGAAATTGTTGTTCTTGAAGTTTTGTATGTTGTTGGTGTATTGGTTCAAATTCCGGATGGTTTGATAAGGTTGAAGCCAAATTCAACTTTGGTAATTTTGTACCAGTCAAACCCTTTTGAATGGAAGATTGGGATGGAAACATATTTTGAAGTTGTGGGGGTAATAGATTCTTCTTTGGAGGTCGTCCTTTATGCGCAGGAATATTTTTAACGGTTAAACTGCCAGCAGGATAATTACATACAATATCGGAAGTTGATGAGGAAGGAATTGATATTGTCGTCATATCTTCTTGAGAACTTATATTAATTACAGTATTTGGATCAATATTTGTGGACTCACAAATATCTTCTAATGCTTTCTGTAAAATTGTTTGAAACTTATCAGTATATTCTTGATTGGAACATGCCAAGGAAGCCACGCGTGCGGCCAAAACGATGGTTTCGGCAACCCTCCTTTCGGTTTCTCGAATTTTGATTTTCTTCCTACACGATTAGAATAGTTCGTTTAATAATTAAATGTCATGTGACTTTCAAAATTTTTTTTGTCAATTAGAATGAATTTTGAATACGTTTCAACATAAATTACAACAGATTTTATCAATTCAAAAGTGATCAAATTGCATAAACTCAATTAAGAAATTCAAAACCTACCTCTCTTCTGCTAACCGATTATAAAACCTCCTTTCATCCCAAGGTAAATGTGGGAATTCTTGTTGCATCAATTGTCTTATATCTCCCGTTGGCAATCCGGAACTAGCGTATTCTATAATCCTTTGAAGGGCGCTGGGAGGCCAAGGTACAGGAAGATTTTCAGGTATCAAGTCATGGTTGTGTTCTGCATGCTGCGGATTATTTGATTTCTTAAACTTCCATTGGCTTTTACCTTCATGAATACTATTGAATAAAACGATTCTCCATTTGCAGCCACATCGATTTGAGAAACGCTTCCTTTTGGTTTGCTTGCCTTGCTTCATAGAATCCGTGATACCTTCACGTGAACAATAGATATAAATATGCTAAAATACGTAAAAAAAAAAAAAAAAAAAAAAAAAAAAGGTAGTAATTCATTATTAGTAAGGTCAGATCAAAAATAATCGTAATAAATTTCGATTCGATCTATTAAAACCAAGAGCGCCAATTCAAATGAAAAGATGTTGTTTTAAAATCATAACAAAATTCTAGGCTCGTTTTTTAAAAAAGAAAAAGAGTTCAACAAAGTGCCAGGCGCAGCAAGGCTTTTACCGGAATTTGGAAATGTTGAGAGGCATAAAAAAGGTACCGACCTTACTCGAACTGGTTTCTTGTTTTATCATGAAACCATATTCTCTTGCTAGCTGTCGGCAATACAATGTAGCTTCTTTTGAATTTTGAAATTTCAAAGGTGTAATGCGTGCGTAAAAGATATTCGTCTACATTATCAAGGTCTTTCTAGTTAGATAGGTCATGAAAAAGCAAAAAGCATAATGAATGGAAGAAAATTCTCGAGCGTACCGCGGTCAAGGGAGATGTTTGTGGGTTTACCCCACAAAAACGTAACGTATATAAACTAGAAATCGCGTCACTTTCGCTTGGAACATAAGACATTATATTACAAAGCGTATAACTGAGAGGGGAAAAAGGTCGATAAAAATGAAAGGAATAGATAGAAAAGAGTAAGTACGTAAAAGAAAGTATGATCATGAACGAAAAAAAAAGGTCAAATTTATAAGGAGATGTTTTTTTTTCGTGTGATTAATTTAGTATGTATGTAGTAAACGTTTTTGAAGGTTTCGTCAGCAAACAAAACGGAGTCACTAAAAGATTGTCATAAAATATATTACTTTATAATAAACTTTAACTTTCAATTGGATAATCTTTTTTTACAGTAACCTATTATAACATAATATATTCTGTCAAAATTGCTCAGAGCTTAAATCCATTAAGGGGTGTATGCATATTCGAGGTACCAATAACTATTTACAATAAAGAACAAGACACTACATATCCCTGGGGTCTCATTTTTGTCCGTACGACAAATTTAAAGACGAAAATGAAATAATGAAAATTTTTTCATAATATAATTACTAACTTGATATTGTTTAAATGATCGTTCTCAGGAAAAGTGCCAAAGAAAGACGCACTTTGTGAGTTTTCTGTAAAGATGTGTCAAGGGCACCTAGTATTTGTAAATAGTGACGATGACTAACCTTCAATATAGCCTTGAATATCAATGCACGCGCGTAAACACTCAAAGTTCCCTGATATAACAAGGAATCATAACGTAAATGACGACAAATTTATTTAACTTGTTTTAGATGTTATTTTTATATGTGATAGTTTCAAAGATTTCTGAAATAAGGTTAGCGCTTTTTCGGTTTAACAAGAAATTCGAACTGTAAACCAACGAAGAACTTTCTTTGGAATTCTTGGAAGGTTCTATTTCTTCGTCTACAAGTTGAAAGTCGAAATTTTTCAAAAAAAATTTTTTTTATACCTCTTCCGAATATGAACAATATTTTAATTTATTGATTCTTATACATTATGGAATACAAAAAAAATTGTCACAAGATCACCTTAAATAAGGAATGTTCACATTTTTTAATTTAAATGGGTGCATTAATCCTAGTTTATTTCCAAATATTGCTAGTTTGTGCGATTCCATGTAGGGCATACCGGGAAAACCGAATCAAGAAAAGAAAATCGTCAAATTATGTGTTAGCATTGACTTGTTTATATTTATCACCCAGAATATCGTTAAACATTCAGGTTTTTCCGTCAAATTTAACTTTATTTTCCGCTAAGCATTTATCAATATGATTCGTACGAAAGGTGACCTCCTTTTCTTCTAGTCTTGCTTTGAATTCGCAATTCATTCTCCCTTTTACCCAAATTATTTAACCTATGAATTTCAGATGCAACCTTTTTATCCAAATCATCCTTGGACATACTCTTCGAATCCTTCATTTTCTCCACCTTTCTTTCAAATTTTTTTTGTCCTTGGAGACAACGCAACGTCTTTTTATATTCTCGTTTATCCATGTGTGAAGCTTGCCCTTCCTCGATTATCGTAGGAGATATTTTAAGAGACGGATCGATTTCCAATCGCGCCAATTTTTTTATCAACATGGAATAACTTAAGTCTCCTGGCGTATCCACGTACTCCAAAACCGCCATTGGCGCGTTATCTCCCTCACGGGATCCTAATTTGTGGATGCGTGTGTAACCTCCTTGACGAATCCGATAGCGATCTGCCATCTCATTGAAGAGTTTGGGGATAGTCAAGTCACGTTCCTAAAAATGGCATTTATTATATATATAAAGATATTCAACCGACAAAAAGCCGCAGCGTTCGAACGATGGCAAATCTTTATATTTGAAAAGAAGTATTTTTAAAAGAAAACCAAAAAAGATTTAATGATTACCCGTAGAAACGCCATCGCTTGAGATTTAGCATGATCATCACCTCTCTTTCCCAATGTTACCATCTTGATTTTATTTATTATATTTCGTCGAAATAAAACGAACGTAAAAAAAAAAAAAAAAAAAAAAATAAATGTTTTTTTGTTGATGTGCTTGCTTTTTTAAATGTCTCCGTATGCTAATTATCTCACCTTCTCGGCTAGTTTTCTTGCCTCTCTTGCCTTTGGTAAAGTGGTCTTTATTCTATCATGTACAATCAAAGAAGAAACCATGTTTCGTAACATGGCCATTCGGTGGCTATGATTACGACCGAGCTTTTTGTGATGTTTTCCATGTTTCATTTTTTAATGTGTTTTGATGTTCTTACGATTTAATCGTTATCGGTTAAAAAGTTGAAAACAAAAACGTTATTAAATGACGAGAGCACAAGCTGACTTTTTTTTTTTTTTTTTTTTTTGTAGGTTTCATTGAAATATTTTATGTCATAAGCCGCCCGATCATCAGTTGTGATCAGGTGTGACGCAATCATAATCAAATCAAAAATTTTTTATTCTAACTATTCTAACGAACGAGGTAAAGCAATAAATTGACCGTATTTATTTAGCCGCAATATGTTCATAAAGGAGAAATATCGTAGACTTGCTTATAATAAAGTGTTTTTTTCCTTTCATAACTAGAAACTTGTGAAAATGCAAACGAATTTTGAGAACAAGGTTAATGAAACGTACCGCCGGGCGCTCATGCGTGGAGAATTACACTTTATAGAAAGCACCGTTAATAAAGTAACGGAGAATGGCATAGAGGTACTTATATTAGCTATTATTTTAAAGTGTGGCGGGGGAGTCAGAACCATAAAGTTTACTAAAAAGTTAAAGTTTGAAATATTTTTGGCTCCTAGCTTGGCCAAAAAACCTAAAGCGCCTTACGAACCAAAGGACGAGAGTCAACCGAAACTTAAGGTGAATCCTTTCTCACCCTATAGTCAAGATCTATTTGTGCAAGAATATGGGAAACATGTCATTTTATTGAATAAATTTTGTGTAGTTCCCAATCATCTCTTGGTCATAACCAAAGGTATGTGATTTTCATTAAATGAAATGTCATATATTGAATTAATGATTTTTATTTAAAATCCCGGATGGTAACTTGTTTAGAATTTGAGAAGCAAATGGAACCTCTCAACCAAGAAGATCTGACTGCTTTGTGGTATTGCATGATGCAAATCAAGAATCAACAAACACTTGCTTTCTATAACTGTGGAGACTTTTCTGGTGCAAGGTATTGTTTGTTACAGGAGAAGGAATGGGATAAGACATGTAATTTCTTACTTGTTCATTTAACATTCAATCAATAATAATTTTGATTATTTAAAATGATCAAGTCAATCACATAAACATATGCAGATAATCCCCTTACCAAGCGACATCCGTTTTTCACCTCCAATCAATGGTATTATTTACACCTGTCAACACAAGAAGCCAGGTAAAAAAAATTCATCCATTTCAAATCCAGTTAATTTCAAATCATCATAACTAATTATGTTTTGGTCACGTGCCCTCCTTAACCAGGCGAGATTTTCGACTTTACTGAATTACCTTATATTCACTATGTGGTGCTGTTAGACCCTCAAAAATTGAGTGGGCACCTTGGTCATAGTTATCAAGAGGAAGTTGGTCAATATTTAACCGAAACTTATCATTCATTGTTGAACGCCATGATTAAAGAATTGGGATCTTCCCAATCGAGTGCAAGTCCGACTCCTTTGTCATACAATTTTGTGATTACCCACACTTGGATGATGATAGTACCAAGAAATTGTGAGAAATATGAGCAAATATCTGTTAATTCTCTTGGATTTACGGGAATGTTCTTGGTGAAAAGTGAGGAGGAACTAGAATTTGTTAAAAAGGTCGGGGTATTGCGGATTTTGAAAGGCGTGGCTATACCAAAGAGCGTAAGATCGAGAAATTGAAGGATACGCTTATAGATTTAATTTACCTACACCATTTAAATTATATTATTTTTTTTTTTAAATAAAACATAGTGATACTATAAATTTTGACCATTAAAACTTTGTAATATTTTTCTCTATAAATATACATGTATGTTCAATTGCTATTTGTTACACAGAGGTGCACGGGCCAGTCCAGTCCCTTTAGGGTATAATAAAAAAATATCATGTTTGATAACTTCCTAGCAAATTAGCGAATACTAATAGGAAATGTGGTGACGAGAAAAATGCATAAACCCGTTCAGGTTCCGGGAAATATTTCATAATAATAATAATTAGGACATTTTTAAATTTGATCGAAACATGCAAGAGAATTTATTAAACATTTTGATCCAAGAAAGGACCCATGATTTTTTTAAAAAACCATACCACGTTCGATGCCTTATTAGCTCTTCTTAGACATATTGAACGAACAACGCACGTTCAGCAATTTCAAAAAGAAGTTGGTTAATAAATCTCACCGTAAAAAGGTTTATAATGTTGTGCATTCGATCAATCAAAATTTGCAGGAAATTTTTTTTTTAGATAATACCCCTCGCATTAATCAAACAAATATTCCAATTAAACGATTTGGATGATCCGAAGCAAAAAAAAAAACCCCCCTCGATCAAAAAATTCTTTTAAACCATTTTTGGTCTTTTTCACGGCAAGAAAAGGTTCTTTTTGGTCAAAAAAAAAAAATGACAAAACTTTATCATACATAAAGTTGATTAACTTGATTGTCAAATCTCGATTTAATTTAATTTAAATATACTTGTTAAAACAGGATTTTTTTAATTTAAGTTTTTTTTGATTTATTTATAATTACAACTAATTTAGGATATCGTAAAATTTGCGGTCAAAAACATTTTTAGCCCATATCAAAATAGGTCATGATGTACAATGGTGTATGCTCAGGTAATTCTCAATTATACTGCATCTATTCATGTTCAAGAAAAAAAAAAAAGGCTGTGTATGTCTATCAAGTAGAATGAATAAGTCATGCACCACATTTTTGGCGTGCGAAATTTTAATCGTTTAAAAAAAAAAAAAAAAAAAATTACATTTTAGTAAATTAGTGATAGATAAGTAAAAAAAAAACCATCTCGAAAGTCAACTGATCTAAAAAATTTTCAATATAAAAGCGTGCCAATTCAATTCGGAATTATTACCACCAAAAAAAAAAAAGAAAGAAATAATATATAAATTACTTTTTTTTTTTCTTATAACGTTCATAACTTTTGTCATCAATTAAAAAAAATGGATTTCTTGAAAAACCTCAAGAACCACTTGGATACTAACGGAACAAGTGACAAGCCTGTCATCACTTATAGCACAACTATAATTACAAAACGTCTCGAAAATGGTACATATCATTTATTTCCTTATATTTTCTTTTTCGTTTTTAAGGAAAAAAATAAAATAAAATAAAATAAATTTTATTTATTATAACAATAGGTGTACCTGTTGAAGTAATAACTAAAACTTACGAAAGCAATTCACCGATCGAAGTAAAGCTTCCCGAAGGAAAAATTGAAGTAGTAAAACCACCCGATGCCAATAAAAGACCCGATGAAGTTGATCCCGACGAACCCGAAATGGATGATAGCACTGTAGGTCACAAAGGTGAAAAAACTGATCCCGCCAGGTTGGTATAATTTTTATTTTTATTTTTATTTTTTCCTATCTCAAGCTTTCTTAACTTTTTATTTATTTATTTATATATTTATATAGTCGATGCTCTCCTGTTGTCGACGTTGACGATTTCAAGAAACATCTTGATCTGACTGGTAATTCATATAAATAATTCATAAATCACGTGTTAATTTTCAAAAAAAAGCCCGTTTTTTCGTTACAATGTTTTATCATTTTTTCTAGATCATGATTTTTCCAAAGTCGATGCTTATGCCAGAGAAACTCCGAAAGCTGAAGCCGAGAACGCTGCACGGTTATCAAAATACCTTACCAAACCTTGGAATAATGAATTGGATAAATTGCGTTGCATCTTCACATGGATCGCCGATAACGTAAAGTATGATACCGACGCGTATTTTGGTGGCAATATCCAACAGTGTGGTCCAGAAGACGTTTTGAAAACACGTAAAGCGGTATGTGATGGATATGCCGAATTATTTGATAAATTAGCCAGCAACGCAGGATTAAAAGTTTGGAAAATAAGCGGACAAGCTAAGGGTAAATATATAGATATATATTTTAAAACTGGCGATTTATTTTTTGATAATAACGTGAGATTATTCGATTATCTTTTAAAAGGTGCCGGCTATACACCTGGTTGTGACATTGATAGTCGTCAATTCGCTCATTCGTGGAACGGTGTACTTTATAAAGGAGAATTTCTCTTGGTTGATAACACGTGGGGAGCCGGTATTCTTAATGGAACAGAGTTTGAAAAACATTTCGAACCGTTTCATTTCCTTTGTTCTCCAACTCAATTCATTTATAGTCATTTTCCAGAAAAACCAGAACAACAATATGTAGAACCAAAACTTACCAAAGCAGAATTTCTTGATTTACCGTACGTTAAGCCAAAATTCTTTTCGTCCGGTCTAGGGTTCGTTAAACATCTCGGCAATGAGATTAAAGTATCGGATGATAAAGTTACCATGGAAATCGAAAGAATTCATCCAGACGAGAGTAAACCTTTACATGCTACTCTTGAATGGAAGGGTCAAGAATTGACAGCATTGATTCAAAGGCTTGCCACACCCGGACCAAAAGGTGGTAGAAAGTACAAATTGTCATGTACTTGTCCAAGTAAAGGCGAAGGAAAGTTTAACATTTTTGTCATGTTGAAGGGTAATGAGGTAAGAATTATTTACAATATTATCTCTATATATATCAAGATATATATTAACAGGAAAATATTTATTTTTTCTAGGGTCCATTAGTGTCTTCTTTTATAGTTAAAAATTCCGGGTCTGGTAAACATTTCACACCTTACGTAGATACTTATAGTGTACCGTTTAGTTTCACCATTCAAAATCCTATTCATGCAAAATTACCTTATAATGAACATGTCAAATTTGAGATCACAATATTTGATTTATCCGAATCAGAATTACCTTCTTTTGCATTATTTTTACCGGATAAGACCACAAAAGATCTTCCAAAAGTTTCAAGTACAAGCGATAGTTGTACTTTTGCACTTGACACTTGCGTCGATAAAAAGGGTAAATGGAATTTAACCTATTGTTCGCAACCAAATACTTTTAATTTTATTGCTCAATATAATGCCGAGTAAATTATTATTATGAGAATTTTTTTGGTGATGGGATTCCTTATTTATTTTGAACCAAATCATACTTATTTGTATTTATTTATTTTATTTATTCATTTGTATTTTCTAAAATCATTTTTGTAATAAAGAACTTATCAATTGTCTGA
Source organism: Funneliformis caledonium (assembly GCA_910591825.1). Classification (NCBI taxonomy): domain Eukaryota; kingdom Fungi; phylum Glomeromycota; class Glomeromycetes; order Glomerales; family Glomeraceae; genus Funneliformis; species Funneliformis caledonium. Next base: position 16,090 of record CAJVPQ010000892.1, read on the forward strand.
TAAACCTCCCTTCTTTAATATATTTTTAAATATATAACGTCTTATACATAAATTAAATCAATTTATTTAATACTGGCGTTAACAACAGTTGGTACAGTACATATACCTTTTTCAGTTCTAAGTAAATGGACACTTTTGTCCTCACTTTTGACCCATGATGCTTCTTTGTTACTAGTTGTTATTAATCCAGGTTGTAAAGTTTCCCATACTTTCTTCTTTGGATTTAATACAGGTTCCGGACTCCCTTCTATAATGATAATTAAAATTAAATTAGAAATACTTTATCAAAAAAAAAAGGTTTTAAAAAAAATGATTTGTACCTTCATATCCCTCAAAATATGCTCTATCGCCTGGCTTCGACCCTGGTGGTGGGTCAACAAGTTCAACATTGCCTTCAGCTGATGTCGCTGCAAGAACCATTGCAAATGATTTGATTCCGCGCATTCTAATTTTTAAATAGCAAAATGTTTTATAATATATATATATATATATATATCTGATTTAAAAACGAATTAATTACTTACGCAGCTGGTTTCAAATTGCAGACCAATACAACGTCTCGATCCTTATAAAAAAGGAGCTAAATGTTATTATGATGAAATAAATTCATTCATGATATTTAAATAACTAAGACGAACCTGCATTTGATCTAATGGAATATATTTAACTAAACCACTAACTACGGTCCTCGGTTCAGCTTCACCAACGTCAATTTTTTCAACATATAGTGAATCCGCATCGGGATGTTTTTCGGCCTTGATAATATGTCCAACTCGAAGATCCAACAAGGAAGGTGAAATAACCAGTTCTACGGTAGCCTCCTTTTTATTTTCCCTCTTCTCTTTCTTCTCTCCTTTTTTAGAAGCTTTTTCAGCTTCCTTTGCTGCCTTTTTATCTGATTTCTTACCTTCTTTAGTGGACGAACCAGCAGCAGAAGCTTCAATTGCTTCATCTCTTTTTGATTGATCTTTAGATTTTTTAACTTTCTTTTCAACCTGCAATCAAAGGAAAAAATACTTTTCATTAAATAAATCCTTTAAAAAAATAAAAATTTTGTAAATCAATGAAATTTTCATACCTTTGGAGCTTCCAAATCGATTTTTATAGTATCCAACCCGCTTTTGGGACCCGACTCAGAAGCTGCGGTATTTTGGATCAGATCAAACCAACGCGTTAAATTAGGCAATTCAAATCGTTCTTTAGAAGATAATTTAGCCTATTGCAATAAAATCTTGCTAAATTTAGAGACGCGATTTTAGATCTGAAAACAAATTTTTTTTTTTAAAAATAAAAAAAAAACTTTATTATACTCACCACGAAATTATAAGTTCGGGCAAACGCGACTAAATCCGCCACGGTTAAATAATTTCCAACGATATAAGTACGAGTGGTTAGGTGATGATTTAATTCCTATGTGATAACGTGATAATCAGATTCAAGGATCAATTCATTCAACAAAACGGATAAATTTCAAACCTTACATTAGCCACTTTGGACGAATCTTTATCAGCTTCTTCGGTTGATTTGATCCATTTTTGAACCTATGAATTATCAAAATTTTCATTTGAACGAAAATAATTATTATAAATGTCAAGACATAGTGTGTTATCTTTTACCTCAGTCTTATCAGTTTCATTCTTGACCTTTAAACTAGGATCAAAATGTTCAACTAAACTATTGACTACAGAAGTGGTCCCTGTGAACGTGTTACCATCTTCAAGCGTTAAAGTTGAATTCTAATTTAAAAATCAAAAACATTTTAAAAAATATTTTTTTAATTTATAATGATATATGATGACAAAGGATAATACCTCAACATTAGACTCCTGAAGTGAAACATTAGGTGGAGCTGAATAATTGTATACCAGTTTCACGGTTAAATCGTTTGGTGAAAGTGTTAAATTTGCTACCATCTTTATTATTTTAGTGTGGTAAGAAAAAGATGATGATAAAATTTTCCTGATCATACCGATCAACAAATTGCATATCTTCATGACGCGACAATCATTTGTAAAAAAAGTAAAGTAATAATTTATTAAAAGGATGGTGATTCAAAATGATTTAATTTCATGATATTTTAAAGATGTAGTTATTCGTTTGATTCGATTAAGGAAGCGTTAATCTTTTTTGAAAAACCCCTAGTTTTACTGATGATAAAAGAGAGTGGCTAGTGTCCAATTTATGAAATGGTACTCTTGATTTTGATCATACGATATAGTGTGGTTCATAAAGTATCGAACATATGCTAACAGTAATAGAGCGATGATGCTTGCAAAAGTCATTGACAGAAATTGGATAGATAAAAATAGAGGTAACGCTTGAATGGTATGAAAACTGCCCTCCCATAGTATATGTATAAATGTCATCATGTATGATTATATTTTTACATTCTCGTAACAACGTATATTTTTAATAAAATCCATCTTGCTTGAAGCTAGAGAATAATGAAATAAATCGACCATGAACTCTAGAAGTTTACGGATAATCATTAAAATATCGTTAAAAATCATGTGACCGCTTGAAATATCTAATGGGTGCCAATCTTTTCATACATGTGCTTTTATATTAAAATAAATGTTTTTACTCTCTCATAAGGATTTCCTATATCATTAAGACCGTACCAGCGTTAGTAAACAGATAGCACGTAAATAGTTTCCAATTATCTTAACAAGCTCCATGTTCATGTAAAGGCACATCAACTATATAGACAGTTTCAAACTTGTCTAATTAATCGAATTGCTGCAGCGTAAAAGTTATGTTGCGGAGTTTACTAATCAGGCGTAATCTAATTAACTCCGTTATAGGCGATAAATTTTAATCAATGATGTCAAGCTTACGCGATCATTTTCAAAGTATAGATTAAATATTAAATATACTATAATAAATAATTGATATTGGGGACCGGCCTTATGTAGTGCTAGTTAGCATTAACTAAAAAGGAAAGATATGAATGCATCAAATTGGTATTACATGACACAAAATTCAATATAAATTTTCTCTCGATAATTTGAATTTTTTCTTTTTTCCCCAAACCATGACCGATAAGACTGATAATGAAGAAATCAAATCCACCAAATTCTTCACACCGGATGATACCGTTATATTAAACGTTGGCGGAGTCAAGGTAATTTTGACATTGAGCACTTTACGTTTGGAATTTGACAACGTAAATTTATATTCAATTATTTTTACAAGTATGAAACATATCGTTCAACGCTTACGGCATATCCTGATACCTTTCTTGGGACCATGTTTCAAGAAAGAAATAGATCATTATTAATTCCAAAGAATGGAAATGAATATTTTATTGATCGATCAGGACAAATCTTTTATTACATCATGCAATTTTATCGAACGGGAAAAATAAATATAGATAGTCGAGGTGATTAGATTTTTAAACATTCTGTTTCTTTTTCTTAAAAAAAAAAAAAATTTGCTAATGATGGATTTATATTTTTTAAATCGATTTGGTATAAAAAAAAAGTTGGACCGATATCAATTAACCCTAAGGAGATAGAAATAGAATTAGATTATTTTCAAATACCACGACCAACATCAACTACAATTGATAAGATAGTAATTTCAAAAGTGAATGCATTGGTAAACACCTTTAAGGAATTAATAAAAGAAGTAGCGGAATATTTTATGATGAAAAATTCATTTAAAAATTTTAGTACATATATAGTTATTTGTTTTCTCGATAATGGACAAGCTACTGTTAACGCAGGATTAGAGAAGAGTTTAACGGATATATTTGAATCTACAAAACATTTTGCTTATAATATTATGTCTATTTATAAAGATGAAATCAAAAAGTATCTAAAGACCATATATCCAGAATTAACTTGGGATGATGAACATATTGTTGGTTCCGTACAATATTACAAAATAAGATTAACTATCGATTGGAATTTAAATTATGGAAAGATTTTAGGAAATTCTTGTATGTCTTTATTAGAGTAATTTCTTCTCCTTTTTAAAAGTGGGAAAGTTCATTACAATGAAATATCAAAAGAAATGAAAAATTTTTATTTTACGAAAAGAATAAAATAGCGTTTATTTATTCAAAAAAATATATTTTTTTATAATTAAAAATTACAAATCGAAGAAAGAATAAATCTAGATTGTAAATTATTTAACAATTAATCAAAATTTCATAAGACCGTCAACCGTAAATAATGGGACCATTCCTCGCGATCGCGATTCTGTTGAGAAAAAAACGAATCAGAGGAGGAACTTCTTTACATCCTCGTACCAATTAGACAATTACCAGTGAGGTAACGTCCAGCACTAGATTATCTCTCTTAAGAAGGAAGTATTTTGGAAATGTAATACTATTACTGCCTGTTGATCTAACAGAGTTCGGAGTATGATTTTTTAATAATTATCATTATCTACACTAACTAGCAATGGGGAATATAAAAAAGATTATTTATAACAAACTAGCGGGTCTACCTAGGAGTTGAATCTCCGAGCAACGTTTTAGGGTACAAAAGAAAAAATAATTTTTTTTCTAGTCTGTTTTCGCAATTAAAACTTCAAATCGGTTGTAATGCTCCCATAGATTTTTTTTTTTTTTTTAGAAAATTTTCTTTTGAATATAAAAGAACAATTAAAGATTCTTTCTTTCACGTGTATTTCACAAAGTTTATCAAGCCCTATAGGTATAACAACTTAATTTTGGTTCCGAGTTTTGATAAATTTTATAAGCTATGGACGCTCTAACCCAATGGAACGAAAAAAATTTTTTTATTAGTTTAAGTGAGTTTATTATTGAACAAACTTTGGACTACAAATCACCTTTTTTTCACAGAGTTAAGTTGATTGGCTAACATTTATCATTTATAAAATATGAATTGCGATCGTTAGCACCTCATCTTCATTGGTGTTCCAGTTGCTTGTTGAATACGTTGAGAAGATTCCTTTATACTTTTTTATTAATTTTGTTCATTTGATGGTATCGCATAATTAAGAATGAAGAGAAGCTGCGACCTTAACCTCATCCGATTAATAAGCCATCTAATGATTATTAGTAAACTTTTCACACATTTAGAAGATTACACATTAAAAAATCGATTTCCAGAGAACGCGAACCTAAACTGAAAATCAAACATAGTACTTGCTCGCTACTAGAAAATAATACTAGTAGCCAGGTTGTACGACGAGGACGTCAGTATTAATCGCAACCCAAAAAAAAAATGAAGCTCCTCAACCAAGCAAAGTTCCCAGTCTATGCAAGGAGAGAGAGCCTTTGGGTTTCTATCTAATGCCATTTTTATTTATTATTATTATTATTTTTTTTTTTTTATTTTTATACCCTTCTTTCATGCCCCAAGTTTTCCTTCTTGGCGGTTTGATACCCCAGTTCTGTCTCTTCTGGGCGTTTGTAACCAGATATCTGTTCTGGAGTTTGATAACCAGTTTCTTTCTGGTCGAAGTTCTTTGCTGAAAAGGGAGGTGCATAACTGGAACCGCGTAAAGAACCAGAAGACCTTTTGCAGCTGTTTTCCAAAGAAACTTCTGGTTTTTTATATATATAAATGGGGTGAAGGAGGTGACACAAAAACAGAATGTGCTTGCGAAAAACTGTCTTCGCGAGAGAAGGTGAAACAGGAAATAGCGAAAAGAAAAGAAAGTGGGAAATTATTTTTTTTTTTTTTTTTTTTTGAAAACCCGAAGAGTATATATCGTTCTACATGTTGAAAATTACCAAATTTAGCAATAAACGCGTCTGTTAGGTTGCACCAAAATTGTTATAATGTTTTATCATAATAATTCTATCTATTTTCTTCTTTCTTTTGGAATTTTCTCTTCAAAATCTACTTTCTTTTAACATTTAGTTAGAATAATTTCTTATATAAAAATTTTACTAAAATATAATTTTTTATTTCTTTCTAATTAAAATTCTAAAAATAGATCAACTTATTTAGATAATATATTAATTGATATGTTTATTTTTGATAATTTAATATTTTAATAAATTTACTAATAATAATATAATATAATCCTAATCAGTTATTTGTATTTTAATAAATCAGTTTTAATATTAATTAAATTATTATATTTTTATATATAATTATTTAAATCTTAAATATAACATACTAACCCAATAAAAAATTCGATATAAAAATTCCATAAAAATATTAAGTTTTATAACGTATAACTTTTATGGAAAATCAGTATAATATATACGTTTT
>CAJVPQ010000893.1:0-22264 GCA_910591825.1 Funneliformis caledonium
ACGTGATTATCAAAGGCAATAAAATTGACATTTAATGATTTACATAATTGATCGACGGCAATAAAATGGACAAATTGATCTTCATAAAAGATCTACATGGAAATAAAATGGAATTCGTATTCTACCAATTAAATCTATCTAAAATTTTACCCTTCACACTGCCAAAGAATTTGTTTAAATTGATAAATCTGAAATTACAAATAAAATGATATTTGATGAACAGTAATACTTAAGAACAAGATAAAGAAAAGAAGAGATCATTTATCAACTATTATTCATAGTAAAGCTATTAGATATTTGATAAAAAAATTTATATTTGAAATAATAAAAAGAAATGAATAATAAAGAGTTAAAGTTAATTAAAAAGCTTAAAAAAAAAGTTTTAAAATAACAGTTTATTATTATATGATAAATTAACTTTAATAGTTTTATTAACTATAATTGAAATTATTTTATTTTTTATTTTTAATTTTACATATTTTTTTATATATAATTTAGGTATTACATATAATTTATTTTACATTAATAATTTAGTATTTTTTTTATATTTTTACATAATAATATAATAAAAATAATATAAGATAATAATAATACTATATTGATTAAATAACATCCCTTATAATAGTGTTAAAATTTTATTAAAATTGTGTTAAGAATTCACATTATTTTTTATTAAAATTTTAATCAACTTTTGTTGAATTTGTGTTGAATTGCTTATTATGACAAATAATTTTATAATAATTTTTATTTATCATCAAGGTAATGATTTATTATTATTGATCTACTTTAATAGTTTGATATATTATTTATTAAATTCAAATGTTATTTTTGTATTAATCTAATTTTTATAAATATTATTATGCACAATCTTAATTTGATACTTAGATTATTATTTTGACTTTTGTTTTAATATAAATCAGAATTTCAATTACAAAAATTTCTTATTATATTATTTCAATTATGAGATTTGGTTGTTATAATTAGATTAATTTAATTTTTATAAATAATACAATATATAATTATAATATGATGTTTAATTTATTATTTTAACTTATTATTTTAATACAAATCAGAATTTTGATCATAAAGAGTTCTTATTGTATTATTTTGATTATGAATAAAAATTTCATAAGATATTAAATCAAATGAATAAATTTATTTATAAAAAGAGAAGTATTTTTACTATTATAATTACGGGACAAAACCCTAAATCCATTTTGATAAAAGTTAAAACTTTTCAGAAATTATTTTAACAAGTTTTGATAAGTTTTAACAAGTTTAACAACTTTACAAATTTAACAGTTTTAACAGATTTTTATCACAATATAAAATAAACAATTTTTTTTGCTTTTTATTTTAAATTAGATAAAAGTTTTCAAAATAATGCATTATTTATTGAGTTGTTTTAAATTTGGAAGCATTGGTACTTGTTAAAGAATTAAAAATTACCTTATGAAGAAGAAGATAATTAAAGGCTGAAACTGGATTTATTTTTATATTTAGATTTATTTAATTTTAAAAATTGAATCTGGATTTAATACCAAATATATAATTTCTATATATCCAATTGACTTTAATCTAATTTTCTATCTGAAAACTAGATATATTTAGGTTTAAATTTCAGTAACAATCTCTAGATGATGATTTTTCAAATGAAAGTTTAATAGATGAAGAAAAAAAATACTGTTATGAGTTTAAATGAATAAAATATGGGAGACTAATGATGTAATTGGATTTGATGAAAAATTAATTAATCAATTTCAATGTAGTTTTTTTCATATATAAAGTGATCTTTGCTATATAGAATTTGCTCATCTCATAAAACAAAAAATAATAAAATTTAAATTCAAAACTTGTATTATAATATTAAAAGGTTTCGATAGGTTTTGCTATCTATTGAAACTTTCGCAATTTTGCCTTTATAAAAATATTTGGCAAAACATTTTGATGGGTTTTGATTTTAATGCTTATTAAAACCTCTGGGTTTTGCTTGACAACTTTATTTACTATCTTATAATTTTCATCATTTAATTATTAAATTTTTATCTTTAAATCATTTAATTTTACACTTTTAAATCTTTTTTAAATTAAATTTTAATACTATATAAAGTTAATTTTACTGTATTATAAGGATTAATAATAATTAACATTATTAACTTTAATATTATTAGTAATAATCTATATATGTTACTAAATAATTGTATCAATCAAGATCACTAATGATTACTATAAAATCTGTGATCATTATTTTTACTAATTTTATTGCTAATATAGTTAAAATTATGATATTTATTTTATCATCTATCACTATTTTATTTATTATATTAAATATTTCTTTTTTATAATTGTATTTTATATAAATATCCTATATTGTTATCTTGACAAAAGAGACAAGTTTCTATTATACAATTAATAAAATATAATCTTAACAACTTAAAAATTATATCTTTACCAATATCTATTTTCTTAAACATAAATTATTAATAAAAATGACTTAACCCTTCAACTTAAATAAATTCATATTTATTTTTTTCATAATTTAACATTTTAAACTCCTTATTAGTAAATAAGCTTTGTTATTCTAATAACGTAGTATTTAGGCTTAACAACATTTTTAACTTATTTAATATTTTTATTTTATTTATATTTATATTATATATTATTATTATTTATTTTAAATTATTAGGATTTCATTATCAGTGAATTTTTAATTTTAATCACCATCAGTAAATTTAATAGTTTTAAATTTTAATTTCACCATCGGTGATTTTTATAATTTTAAATTTTAATTCACCTCTGGTGATTTTTTGATTTTAATCACCACTAGTGCTTTTCATTATTTTTAGATTCTAATTCATCACTGGTAATTTTTATCTCAACTTATATTATATAATTTTTATAGTATTTATCATACCTATGCATATAATAAAAATTTTTTGTTAACAAGTATTTAATAAGAAAGTATCAGTTAACATGGTATTATTTCTTTTGGCAAAAAAGTATTATATAATAAAAGTAGATTGAGAAATGTTTATAAATTTTCTAAAAGATATTGATATCACTATATCAATAAATTTTTTTAGTGAAAGTACTAAAAGTATTGAATTAAAAAATACTATATCACCTAATAACTTTTTAAAAGAACTTATTGAACTATTTACTATAGAACCACTTATAAAACTACAACTACCTTGTAATGATAACTTAAATATAACTAATTACCAATATAAGCTTTGTATAGGTAATAATTTTAATGACTGGTTATCTGTTGATATGTTTATGTATAAATATTGTTAGAATAGAGGCTTTAGATATCAAATTTTTAAAATAATAAAGATCCAAATGACTATTCCATTACTAGATGTAAATCATTTTGTTGTTTTTTAAGTAGAACTTATAAAGCTTGTAAAGTTATTGATTAAAATTTACATTGTCAACAGAATTCTAACAAATCTAACTATATGTGGCATTGTAACTTTACGTTACTAAAATCAGAATATCAAATAAGATGTATAATATTAGTAGATATACATAATCATACGTTAGTAAATTCAATCCAAATAGTGCATCTTAATGCTAGATACTGATAATTTAATAAAAATATGATGTAAGATCTAAAGTTTTTTACAGATTGCAAAGTTGCGCCTATCATACAGTTAGAAATTCTCAAGAAAAAATATTCTCAACATATTTTTCATAGATAAAATATTTATAATTCAATTTATAAATTACGTAAAAATTATAAAAATGATGAGAAACTTAATTCAGGTTTATTACTTAATGCTCTTTTTGAAAAAAATGATGAAAGATTCATATTAGTAGGTATTTGTTTGACATTTAGGCAGTGAGCTTTATCTATCTAGTATATTTTAGATGTCTTTTTCTCAGCAAGATTTATATCAATAATTCTATGATATAGTATTAAATAATAATATATGTAAAACAAATAAATATAACATATATTTAAGCGTTGATAACTATGAGAAATTTTGTAATGTAGCAAATGCTTTTATAAGGATAAGATAGCGTTAACATATACTTGGATTTTATAATATATTATAAAGTGTTACACTAAAATCTTTCTAGACAGATACTGAACCTAACTTAATTAATGCAATTTTGCACATTTTCTCAAATACATCACACTTTTACTACCTTTTTCACATATAGCAAAATATTATTAAATACCTTAAAATAAAGTGAGACTTGAAATTTCATTCATTTAGTACTTATTTTTATTTATGTAGAAATGCATTAAATACTGAATTATTTAAGAAAAAATAAAAATCCATGTTGAATACATTTTCAGAATATGATAAGAACATTATATCCAAATTATTCTAGTTGAGTAAAATCCTGTTTATCCTTTCAATTTAATGCAGGCATCTAAAGTATACAATCTGTTGGATCATTTAATACTATCATTAAAAAATTTTTAAATAGCACTAGCACTTTGTGTGATGTTGAGAAAGCAATTAATAAAAGATATAAAAACGAATTTTAATATTGCAAGTTGGTTAATATTAAAGCTTAGCAAACAACAGTTGAACTTTCCAATTTATCTTCACAATTCTTTTCTAATATTGATGCAGTTCTTATTCAATTTTTAACATTTCTTATTTTATCTTGGCAAAGATTTTAAATTTATCAATCATTTACATATGAAAGTTGTTAATACAATCTTTCATTGATAATAAAGTAAGTATTATTTTATTAAATTATTTGTATAATGGTATGCTGCTCAATAAACTAATATTTCTATATAAAATAAAGATTTCAGGTTCTGATACTATTAATGATAATTTTATAAAAGATATTGTAGATAAACCATAAATAACATTAACATTACTTTTAGAAAATACTCAAGGTTCAATTATTAAAATGTAGAGAATTCGAAAAATTGGTGAAATTTTATGTAAAACAAATATAGTAGTCTTTTTTGTCAATGGAACTCATCTCTTCACATATTTAGAAACTATTACAAAAGGCATAATCTGTCATCATTTTTGGCATATTATATTTTATTTAAATTTGGCACAATTTTACATCTGAATTATTCCTGTTAGATGATATAATAATAATATTTTAACTAATCTAGATACTATTCTTGAGAATTCACTTATTCTTATGGTAGTAGAATCTTCTAATTCAACATTATTACTTTAAGTTAATTTTACACTTCAGAGTTTATAACAATTTTAAGGATAGGATCATAATGAAATTATCATCAACAAGAATCTTTCTCAAAGAAATTGATTTGAAATTGCTTTTTTAATAGCAAAAACAGCTGTTAATATTGCCTTAGAAATAAATAGTAATATTAAATTAATTAAATTATTGAAAGAATTTATTATTGCTAAATGTGATAGTGATGGTGATGGTAATCATGATCATGATAGTAATAATAATAATAATAGAGATGGAAACACCAATTTTAGGCTGATTTATGATTGGATTTAAGTTTTGAATTAATGCCAAATGACCATGTTTGATTGGAGTCGATCAGCATTAATGAAATAGAAATTAATAAAAATATTAATGATATGGTTCTATTACAAGAGCATCTTATCAATAATATCACAAACTCAAATGTTACTAGAATTCATGGTGCACTATCTAAAAAGAGAATAAAAAGTGCTGTAGAATTATCAAAGAAAAGGATAGCAATGCAAGAAATTTCTTTAAACAAAGATAATAATCAATTTGCACCTGCAAAATAATAGTATAGATGTCTGACATGTGGAAAATTAGGACATTACCAGAAGAGATATCCAAGAAACAAAGGTAATTATATGCATATTTGTTTATTTCTTTATGTTTATTACATTAATAATACCTTTAATTTTATTGCCATGTAGATCTTTTATGAAGATCATTTTGTCTATTTTACTTGATTAAAATTATATAAAATATTATTCTATTCAATACTAATATTATCTAATAATTGCTTTTCTTCTATACAATTTTTATCTTTAAATAAATGTTCTATTTGTATTTTATCATTATGAGAATGCATTCAAAATACTATTTCATATAGTGATTTATTAGTAGCTTAACATATAGTATTATTCATAACAAAAATAACATAATTAAAATACAAAGTCCAATTTATTGAATGATTTTGTTCTATCCATACTCCAATTTTATTCTCTAGTATAGAATTTCCTTTTTCAACTAAATCATGTGATTGTGAAAATTTAGCCTATCATTTATTATCTTTAAGATTCAATTAAATTACTAATAATATTGGCAGTAACCTCTTTGTCATTATTACTTTATAAAATAACTGGAGAACCAAATTGATAAAAAATTTCATATAATACCGTATTCTTCCGAAAATAAGCAACCCCGAAAATAAGCAACACCTGTTTATATAGGTTCCGAAAATAAGCAACACTATAACAAAAAAGTGTTGCTTATTTTCGGAAGAATACGGTATTCCAGATTCTTTAGAAGTTAATGGTTTTGCTCATGAATATTATGAAAAATGATCTCTTACATGTAAAATGTATTTAAAACTATTATCAGAATTTTGATGTAAATCAATTAAATCCATCTAATAAAAATTATAAATTAAATTTAATAAATAAGCAAATAAATTAATTAAAAAAACTATCATAATTCAAATACTGTAACCTTGAAAGAAAATTTTTTGCAACTATTGGTTTTGCTAATAAAATAGATTTGGACATAGTTTTATGCGAAACACATATTTCGCAATGATTTACAACTTCTTCTACAATCTTCTTTATACTCCAAACCATTTGCTTTTTAATTTGCTATACAAGATCTTTTGACCACAATGAAGGTTTTGAACATGCTCTAAATCAATTGCTTTATACATTTCTTCTACAATTAATATTGGTACTTCTTTAATTAAGCTTCTTTGGTTCTGTTGTTAACATTCTACATACATGTTCTTCAAATTCTAACAAACTATAATTTTTTCTACACCAATACCGAAAATCTACATTGCATAATTTTGAATTACCATCCAAGAGAACTGCTTTTATATCATCATATAAACTTTTATTTATCAATTATCAATTGATTTTCATCAGTTTTTGATTTACTATTTTGAAGAAATTCATATTAAAGTTTCTTTGCTTATAAAAGAAAATTCCTCTTCCATAATAATGAAATAAAAAGATAAATTTTATTTCAAACGAAAAGAAGACGGGGGCGAAAATGAGGGCTAAAGAAAAAATTAAAATTTAGCGAAAGTATCGTGTTGAACAAAAAAAGCCACAATTGATCAAGGAACATGATTTATTATGGTCCCATAAAAATGGTAGCCGGATTTATTTGTCGGGTCACATATACTTATTAGTGACAATTAGCATTTTTCTCAACAAAAAATTTCAAGTCCCTAGAATACTTAGTAAATTGAAGAACGGCTGGGATGTGACTTGATGTGACAAATTTGCTAACTAATCCTAATTCTACCCTAATCCCTAATCCTAATCCAAACCCTAACTATAATACTAACCCTAATAATAAATATCCGGCAAATAATATCCGACTACCATATTTTACGGGCAACGCTGTGTTCGTCTAGCTAAGTTCGGGCATTAAATTCGAGATGCCCCAGTTTGAAATAATAAGTATTAATATAAGTTGTTATTATTAAAAAATCAAAATAACTGACGAATTATTACCTCCGATCTGGTTCAAAATCCAAGGTTTCAAGGATCCGAACCGTTCTACAAATGTATTAGTTTATTTTTAAAAAATAATAAATTATTCCACTTCATTAGGACTTACCGCCGGTCAAAGGTTCAAAGGTTCTAATTAATTAAAAATTATATAATTAGGACTTAACTTCAAACGGTTACAATTTTTCAAGATTCCGCTAAATAGTGTTAATGTAAACAAAAATAATCAACTAACGAATGATTCCAAGAGTTTAACTTCTGATCTTTTCATTTTAGCGTTCTATAAAATAAAGAATGTTACATAACGTTCCTAAGTACAAATAGCCAAGTTCGTTCAAGTACGGAGTAAAAATGATCTTAAAAACTAAAAGAAAAATAATTTGAATTAATACAGATAACAGATCAGCATAAAAGGCATTGTCAGAGAAAGATTCCTTCCTTCAAGAGACCAATACTCGTTTAGCAGAGCAGATTCCAAAAGAATTGCATCTTATCTCAAAAACATCCAGTGACACTAATAATCTCATTGCGGAGTCGCAGTCAGGTACGTTATATTGTCTAGCTTATTGTTGATTGATTAAATTAATAATAAATTATTTATTTATTTGATTAATAATTTTTTTCGATTTTATAGATTAGGACCGATTCTGCCCTTTCGGATGAATGACGGACCCTTCTTCTCGTCACGCCGGCGCAGTCAGGTGCGTGACGAAATTTTCTTTTTATTATTCTTTCTATTGTTTGTTTTATTATTTCATCCATAGTATTTTCTGAAGGGTTTAGTGTAATTCGTAGTATGAAAACGCAGCTCCATCTTTATCAGAAAAGGAAGCATCTGACTTATTCCTATAAAATAAATAAAATAAATATATTGTTTATTAATCACAAATCAAGAAAAAAAGACAAACAATAGAAAAAGAAGAAAGAGGATTTTAAAATTCGTCACTTACCAGCGCACACAGCGTTTAACTAAACCGTCAGATCCGTTTGAAGATCCTGCCTCCATTCTGACGAACCTAAAAGAAAGGATTAAAATTTTTTTTTTGTTTATATTACATCAATTTAATAATTGTTTCTTCCTTTTTCCATTACTTTTAAATTTATCTTCTTATTCCAAAATATACAAATCAAATTTTGCACAATAGATAATAGATCATTTAGCGGCCGCATCTCGTTTCAATTAAAAAAAAAGTTCATTTTTATTGAAGGACAAATGCATCATATTAAATATAAATTATTTTTTTTGTATTTTATTTAATTTAATTAAATTTATTTTGACAAACATGATCAAAAAATTACTCAATGTCTTAGAAATATAAAATTTTAAAGTTCAGTACGATTT
The DNA here is from genome assembly GCA_910591825.1 of Funneliformis caledonium. Lineage (NCBI taxonomy): Eukaryota > Fungi > Glomeromycota > Glomeromycetes > Glomerales > Glomeraceae > Funneliformis > Funneliformis caledonium. The sequence continues at coordinate 8,998 of CAJVPQ010000893.1, forward strand.
CTAAAATTCTTACCCGTTCTATCATCTGCAGATCTTTTGAAGTACACGTATTGTATGTGGAAAATCGGTTTTTGTCGAACAAATTTACATGCACATCATTTTCACAACATTATGCATTTAATGTTCCAAAATGAAGAAATTTTTAATTTTCGTCTTGCAATTTAATTAATTTAATTAATTTGAATATGACTTGCAAGACATATAGCCTGCTTAACTTGTGTTTCGCTTTCATAACTTATTTGCTCTTTAGAGTCGAATCATTTACTCCTACAGGACGTTATGCACATTCTTCTGTTCTTGTTGGAAATAAACTTTATTTTTTTGGTGGAGTTGTTGGTAAATCTTGCGCAAATGAAGTATTCCATCTTGATGTTTCTCAACAATTTAATACAGAGCTTCCGCTATGGACCGACCTCACGCCAAATTCAGGCATAGGTTTTAAAAGTTGTTGGGCAGCTACGGCACTAACTAATAATAATAATAACCCGACTATATACTTAATTGGAGGATTAATGCTAAATCAAAATAATGAAGATTCATTCACTTCATTGGTATTTTCGTTTAATCCAAAATCAGAGCAATGGAATATGCCTGTAATTACAGGAAAAGAGCCAGTTAGACGTAGAAATTTTAAAGCTATTGCTGTTGACAATGAAAATATCTTAGGTTTTGGAGGTCTTACAACTGATCTAATAGATCCCCAAATGATTAATAATAATATGATGATATTAAATACCAAGGATTTAACATGGTCGTATGGTCCTGTTAACAATGCACCTTTAAATCGAGATACTTATACCGCAACATTATTATTAGATGGGAGGATCGTATATATTGGAGGCCGTGAATTAAAAAATATTCTACGTGATGTAGATATTAATCAAATTAACATTTATGATACAAAACTCAACATTTGGTCAATAATTGTAAGTATATTACTATTTTTGAATTTTTAATAATAAATTATAATTAAATTAAGTTAAATATAGCAAGCAAAGAGTAGTATTGTAATTGAGTCACGTCATTCACACTCGGCTGTATTAGGTATATTATGTTTTACAAAAAAGAATTATTTTAAATTCACGAATTATAACAATGTATTATAAATTATTATTAGCTCCTGATGGAAGAATCATTATTTATGGCGGGGCTAGATATACTGTAGATTCTATTGAAGATAAAGTTTCTCCGAACTTGGCAGTTTTAAATACTCAAACTACTCCATTTGAATGGACTGCCCCACAAGTTTCATCAAGTATTGGTGAAGTTCCATTACTCTCAGTTCATTCTGCAAATTTAATTGGAAATTATATGATTATAGCTTTCGGTAAATAATCCTTTTTATTAAATCCTATTAATCCTATTTTAGACTTTAATGCTTTTGTTATTAAAATTTATTTATTTAATTATAGGAAATATTACGACCTCTCCATTTACAAATGTAAATTCAAAAATTTACTTGTTAGACATTAACAATTATACATGGGTTGATAGATTTGAACCTGAAATACTCAAACCTGCATCTCCAAATCCAAAGTCACCTAATTCTCCTTCAGGTAAAACAACAACCTCAGAGTCTCCTGATGGTCAAGGTAAATTAAATACAATTATTGGTTTAATAAGCGGAATTGTATGTACTGCAGTAATCATGACAATCGGAATTTTTGGTTATAAATGGTATAAAAAGAGAAAACAAGACGAAATTATGAGAATTCCTGGTAATATATCAGCATAATTATGAAAGTAATTTAGTTATTTAAGCGTTCCCATGCACTCCCGCAATGTGATTAGATAGATAGTGATCAATTAAAATAAAGATGGCGATCAGTTCTTGAGCAATCTCTTTTTATCTTTCTATCGATTTTAACATGACTAAAAAAAGGCTTTAACTCTAGCTCGTATCCCATGTAATTCATTTTTATTCTAAATATATTAACGCCTCCAAGAATCGATCTGTAAAATTGACTAAACCCTTTTCCATTAAATCTATTAAGTTTTATTGTTAACTTGAATTTTTAATTTTTCTCTATTAAAATAAATATCTTATAAAATTGATTCAAATATAAAGATTAATAACATAAAATAATTTTCACTATTGTACATTTAATATCTATTTTTATGATACTTTAAAAGTTCAAGATTTTTTTTTTATACATTGATATTTACATTTTCAGCTAAATTTTTATAAATCTAGTTGATCGATACCATATTGTTAGGATGCCCTAATTAAAATTTTAATATATTTAAACTTGCGATATTCATAACTTCATAATCTTTATGCTGTAAATTCGTTAATTTCGTTGTTTTAATATTTTATTATTTATTTTATTTTGTGTAGTTTTAATTAATTAGCGTTTTAGTGATTAGCATTTATTTGAGTTAAAGAGCGTCAAACACTTATTAATTAATTTTTATTGAATAACATTTACATCATAAGCATTCATTTGTTTATTAATAAATACCCTTTGGCTTACATTAAATTGTATATAAATACATAAAAGAAAGTATTGAATACAATAGCATTTTATTTCGAAGTTACGAGATAAATTTTTACATATAAAACTTTTTTTGGTTATAATTTTAAAAAGTGACCACGTGAACCGAAAATGCTAATGTGCGTGGCCTTAATTTATTTGTTTTTTTATTTAATCCTGATTCTTTGTACAAGTTAAGGGATAAATCGGGATTTTTTTTTGTGCATTAATTTTACCTTTAATGCAAACAAATTGTGCGTTGCGACAATAAAATATTTTTTTTTTTTTTGTAAAAAAAAAAGTGATAGAAACAAGTTCGTTACATTAAATTTATCAATGAAATCAAAATAAGATTAAATTTCCGGTTTTATCCAAAAAAAAAAAATAATTGATTGTAGGTATTATAAAGAAAGAATTAGAGCTTTTTTTATTTCTTGATGTAAATACTAATTCTTCCTAATGGTATTATTAAAAAAGGAAATAAAAAATAATGACATTTAAACAAAAATGGTAATTTTCTATGAATTACCTTTTTTGATGATTAAATGGCGTGTTTTAAATAATTTTAAATAATCTGTAAAGAAATGGTAAATTGTTAATGAAAAAACAATCCAACCTTTTTTATTTTTCGTGAAACATCAAAAAGTTTTTAAGGAGATCTAATTAACGTTAATCTATAATTTTTTAGATTATTCTTAGTTGTTTGGTTATCGTAAATTTATTAAATCAAAAACAGATATAAATACAATGCTAATTCTTCATTCCCGAAATTTCTTAAAACGGTTGTCGTTCTTTAAATTATGTCTCAAATACCACTTCACGTGACAACTCAAATGCACGAAGCGGATATTCGAGGAGGATTGTCTAAACCATCTCCTCATTGTATCGCTTATAAACTCCCTAAAGAAGAAGTATTATCCATTCTTGAGAAAATCGCGAAAAAGACCACCCCACCAAGACATGAGACATCGATTTACACAACTTCAACCGATTGGATTAATTCACTTGCTAACTCTATCGCCAATGAACTTTCCACGGCCTTTAATTTCCCACCCAATAATTTCATTGAAGCTGGTAGAAATATTGCCAATGTCGTTTCTTGCGTAGGAAATGGAACGTGGTCAACCGGTATCACGCCTGTTAATGCTCTCAAGGATATTGAGACCAATTTTCCTTTGTATCTTTCGGATTACTTTGATCAATTGTCTGGTTGGTCAAGGGAGAACGCTTTTGAACAAACGTGTTCTAGAATTACTACATTAGGTTCTAGCAGTCAACAGAGTCATGGTGGCTCGGAATCTGCCTTGTCCGGAATATATGGTAAAATAATTTTACAATTTGCAAAAGCAAAATTTAAACGTGCGGCTAACGGACTTTAATTTATTTTTATAGCGAAAATTAATTGGAAATTCGGTGATATCAATCGTCCATTCAATACCAACTCAACCACTCCAACATTCGCCTTGGATGGTGAACCAAGCACGGGAGAAGTTTATAGATACTTTGCATTAGTTGATTCTTTTAAACGTGCCATCTCAATGAATGAAAATGGATCGATCACCAAGCACGTTTATAATTTCACCGATCCCGCGCAGCTTTGGAAAATCGGTAAAATATATTTTCATCCATCGTCACTTTAAAATTTCAATGATATAATAGATTTAACATGACGTTCATTAGAAAACTACGGCAATTATTATGCCTTGTATAACAAGAAACACAATGCATATTTAGCCAGATCTCTTGGGGGTAATAAAAACAAGTAAATATAATTCCTTATTTATCTTATTAATTTCATTTTTTCTTTTAAAAAAAAGCCAAAACTTTAATTATGCTCATTATACTCGCGCAATGTTATTCTTAACAATAGACCTGATAATGATTTGCATGAATCTGCCTTAAATCTTGTTGAGGATCCAGAGACACACCATTATTCAATCGGGCACCCACATAACTCAAATATCGAATATCATGAACTTTTGAAGGATCTAAACCTTGGTAAATAAATAAAAAAAAAAATTAACCGTTTATTCGGTTATACAATTTTTCAAAAGAAGCACAGAAATTCAAAAAAAAAAAATTTTTTTTTTTCCTTTTCAGTCACTATTCCATTAGTAGCATGGCGTAATTCTTCAGGACAATTCTTGAGCGTTGAAAATGACCAGTCTGGCACTTTGGGATTCTCCAATGGTGAAAACATTAATACTCCAAAATCAGAACAACTCTTTTTATTCGTTCCTCATCCAGGTAATTTCTTTTTATTTTTTTTTTTTTTCTTCACGAACAAAGATATAATTTTTTATTTCATTTGAAAATAATTAGATTTCTCGAATAAAGCAATTGTGATTGGACACAATGGAAAATTACTTGAATTCGATCCAAGAACTTCAAATAAGTTATCTTGTAGTTTCGACCTTAAATCTCCGGCTAGATTACCTTTTGTATTATTTGATTATGAACAAAATATTTGGCCAAAGTAAAACATAAACATAATTATTTCGGCTTTATGAATTTCTACTCGCTTTGCTTTATTGTATTTACCATTTCCTTTCATACCTTATAGGAGCGCAAACTTTTTAGCTTCTCGCTTACAACAGCATTTAATTGCTACCGCAGCTCCACCGCCCGGTGTAGGAACGCGAGTTAACGTATGGAAAGCTGACCCAACTGTCAAACGGGTCGGAATACGAGAGCTTTTCTTATTAAACATTGACATAAAAACTGGACCTATGGATTCTTTTTTCGATACAAATTCATCAACCGGACCAATATCTCCTGACAAAAATGGAGATTTCTTATTAACATTCGAAGATACGCCTTCAAAGATTCCTGAATCAGACAACCATGTTCGATTTGACGTTATACATACCTTTTCGGTCGTTCGATACGTATTTAACTTGTTAAGCGGTGATTTGGAATATCTTGATGGACGTCCTCCTGTATTAAACCATCCTTGGGGAGCAAACAAGAGAATTACCATCCATCCTCATGCTGGAGAAGATGCTAACGCTTATTATAGTCGTGAAGAAGTGGCATTGAAATTCTTTTATTTTAATGAAGGTGGTGATCAACCAATTTATTTGTGTAGAAGTTTCGATGTGGTGGCTCACGAAGCTGGCCACCTTTTCTTGGATATCTTGCAACCTGGTTGGCTTGCTGATGGACAAACTGGTGGCTTTCATGAAGCTTTTGGCGATTTGTGTAGTTTATTTACTCTTATTTCTATGGTAAGTACGAAAACCAAACAAAAAAAAAAAAGGAACATCACAATTTGTTAACATTACACCTTTCTTTCTCCCTCTCTCATTTTTTTTTAAAAAAAAAAAATAATTAATTTATTAGGCCGAAATTTCAGATTTATTCGTCACTATGACAAAAGCAAATTTAAGAAATCCAGACAATTTCTTATCAGCTATCGGGGAAGAATTTGGTGATGCGTTGTTCAAAAATAAAGGAAAAGGGTTGAGAAATTTATCCAACACACTTAAAGGTTCCGAAGCTGAATCTGAAGTACATGCTGTATCCTTGGTAATTTCAATATTTCTTCATATCATTTAATTGATGGGTCAAATTAACCTTTCTTATAAAATGTATAGGTTTTCAGCGGATTCTATTATGATTTATTGGCGGATGTATTTGCATTAGAAAGAAATCCATCCATCAAGAGTGATGCCGAAACTTTAATGGAAGTAAGTATTTACTAGCAAGGGATATCGTCATTATTTCATAATCTCTCGGTATTTAACTTTATAAAATTTTACGTGCAGGTTGGAACAAACTTGCGAAGAGCCCTCATAATCGCAATACGCGTCTCTTCTGCTCAACCAACACGAACCAAATTTCAAGAGATTGCAACGAATTTGGATACCGCTCTTGGTACTTTAGGCAGAAAATTGGGAGTGGATTTAACTAGTTGGAGAGAAATTGTGAAAAAACATTCTAAAGCTAGAGAATTACCTATTGCTGGATTAAAGTAAAGATCCTATATAAAGTTTAAATCAGTTGGTCATTGTAGGATATTCTTTTTTTTATTTATGTTCATGTATAAATATTGTATATAGTATTTAATTAAAATAAAACTATATAAAGTCCAAAACATCCGCAATTTTCGAAATTTTATCGTGATGAATTTAAAACCACTGACTCGACAACTCCAAGTAACAATATATATAATTTTGAATGAATTAAGAACAAATGGTAATATCATTAGCGTAAATAATAAAGTTCATAAAAGATTTCGAATAAAACATTAAACTAATATCCAATTTGATTATCAACAAGTTCTATACACCACTGTAAGTAAAAAAAATTATTTTAATTAATATTAAAATTAAAATAGAGGAAAAAGAAATCACCCCCCTTTTTTAACATACCGCATCGTTTGCACCAATCCTATCATTATGACCAACAATTTCGTAAAAAACTTCATCACCAATAGTAAAAGTGAAATAATGATCTCGTACAATTCTATCATATTTATATTGTGTATTATAAGCCTTTAAATTAATTAAATCATTTGCTCGTAGATATAATGAATGATTGTTTTTAGGTTTCAGATTTATGAATTGAAATTCAACAGGATCATTTGTACGACAGGATACTGTTATACAAATAAAGTTTCATATTAAATTCATACAGTAGATATACATATAATAGATACCGTACCTTCACCTTGTCCAGTTGTCGGAGACTTATATTTTCTGCTTGCAAATAATTCCTTATTAGTTTCTTTATGCATTAATTTAAATTTGGACTCAATATTATAAGGTATTTCCTTTTTACTACAATTTTTTAAAAACCATAAAGCGTTTGTATCTGGTAATTTTTCACCAGCAAATACCTAAGATAAAAAATGTATGTTAAAATAATATTGCTTGAATTAATAATATTTATATACTTATTAAACTGACCACTTGATTTGTAGAGCCTGTAATATAGTTTATATTACAACTTGATAAATATCTGCCAGTTGAAACATTTTTTAAGGCTATCAAAGAATCATATTTAATTATTTTTGACGCATCAAATACAATGTCATGAAATAATTTACAAATTTCATCAATTTGATCTTTTGAATTCATAATATCTGACAATCTTACAAATTCTTCTTTAAAGAATATATTTGATGAATACGTATTAAAAAGGAGTTTTTTAATTTCATAGGGATCATTAATTTCGGCATCATTACAAAGTGTACGAAATTTTGCAAGAAATGTAGCGGTAAAATTCTCCTCCTCTTCAGGAATATATTTCATTCCTTGTAACTTGCCCTTACATGAATCTTTAAAAATGTTAAAAGTTGAGTGAGATTTGAGAGTATTGACAAGTTTATCTATATTATCAATATCTTCCGGGATAATTATATTCGAATCTATCATTAAAATACTTAATTCAAGTATGTCTTGTGCATTTGTAATTCGATTGATTTTACAGTATGCGCGCATGTTTTTAACATATGTATTAGGATGACATGTTCCATTATATTTGGGTAATTCCATTTCTGATAAAAAAGAGAATAGGAATGAGTTTTTTTTTTTTTAAAGTTTGTTACATTTTCGGAATTTGTACGATCTGCAGTGATCAAAAAAATTATCACATGCTCTATCAAAGCTAAGCCACCATTCATTAATTTTTTTTTTTTTATTTTACCTCCTCGTTTTATACTTACTGGAAAAGTATGTAATAAAAATTTAAAAGAATTAATTTATTTTTGTATTGGCGTATAAATATATTTTTATTAATAAAGTTACAAAAACAAGCATTAGAAAAAAAAATAAAATTTTATGTGCATATCAGTTAGAACAATAATAAAATTCCGTCAAAAATAACAACTTATTAGCAAAACCTTCGAAAATAGGATTTCGACATCTGCCATTTGCTAAATTAAGTTTTACCAGGCAACTATACTTCCTATAAGCATGAGCTTTTTACTGGATACTACTCTTCTTTAAAGAATTTATTTGATGAATACGTATTTAAAGGAGCTTTTTGATTTCATCAGGACCATTAATTTCGGCAAAGTGTAAGAAATTTTGCAAGAAAAGTAGCGTAAAGGTCTCCTCCTTTTCAGGAATATATTTCAATCCTTGTAACTTGCCCTTACATGAATCTTTAAAAATGTTAAAAAAGTTGAGAGAGATTTGAGTTTATTATATCATTCGGTAATCGAATCTATTGTTTACATTGAATATAATTTCGCCAGAGACGCCATAATTTTATATGTAAAATTGTTTTGATAATTGCAGTGAGTTCTTTGAAGATCATTTTGCCATGTTGCAAAATGACAAATTGGCAGGATGTCAGGCTGTCCTAATAATTATTTTTTTTTTTTTATAAATACAAGCCGGAAATCCTTAAACAGCTCAAAATACAACGCTCGCCCCTTCTTGTATTTGCATATATACACCTTAAAAACCTTCCTTTATCCCTTCGCGATATTTTCGTTTTCGCCATTTTAACATTTATAATTTTAATTTGTAACTTCGTTTATTTTTTAATTTCCGATTTTTCTTACTATTTTATTATATAACTTTCGTAATTGCGCAGTTTTGATTAAATAGAGTTTTATTGATTGGCATTTATTTAGTAGTTTAATACTGTATATGGACATTGCGAAAGTGTAGAGCGCCAAAGTTGAGGCAACACTGGTTAATTTGATATTATTAAATAAATTTAGCGTTAATATTACTTCATTTTTACTCAATAAAAGCCTTATGCTTACATTCAAAATTATTTATAAACATATAAACGAACGAAAGAACTACTGTACATGCATATGCATGCATAAAAGCATGTCTAACCGTATATATGTCCTTCAGATTATCTCTATCCTAGATAAAATAGTAATGTATTAAATTAAAGGCATATCTGTATTGCTCAGAGGAGGACGGTAGTTATTGGAACAATGTTTGGAGTAGGATTGGAATCGATTCTACCAAAATCGAATATATTTTTAGTGGCGTAATAAGTGGAGATTTCTATTTTTATTTATGATATTTGAGAAAATAATAGCGGAATGATCAAGAAAAAATAAATTGAAAACCAAACCTATAAAGTAAAAAAAAAAGGTTGAAGAAAAAAAAAAAAATCAAAAAGTGCGGAAAAAAATAAATATAATGATCGCTGTGATCAGAAAAAATTTAAAAATTAAGAAAAAAAAACTTCATCAAGCCTAAAAATAATTAATATTAAAGAAAATGAAATAAAAATCGTTCCATCACTGCTGCCCAAAGCGAAAGAATCCCTCAAGTAGAAAAAAAATTTAACTAAAAATTAAATTAAAGTAACACATACTGCCGAACTAGAAAAGCATAAAAAAAAAAAATTCTGAGAAATCTGGTAAAAATTTCCAACACTATCAGTTTTTCAAAACTAAAAAAAAATTTTTTTATAGTAATATTTTTATAGTACAGTGTCAAATCAAATAAATTTTTTTAACATTTATTTTTTTTTTAGTTTTCTGCTGACACTTGACCATTATACTGCGGAAAATATTAAATATATACATATTTATTTTATTTCTTTACATAATTACATATTTATTTATTTATTATATTCGTTATATTTAACATATTTATATATTCTTTGTCGACAGAATTTTTTTAGACGAGTCTCGAGGTTGGACTTGTTAACTTTACAAAAAATTCTTATTTACACTATACTAGTGAATAGTGATAATAAAAATTGTCATAAATCTTTCTTTGGACATGGTTAACAACTTAATTGTTGACTTGGTTTCGATACAATTCCATTTAACACCGCGTTCAAAATTTTAATCGATTTCTACTCTTTTGAATCAATCCCAATCCGTAAACGTAACCTGGTTTCACTTACTGGCTCCAGGACAATGAATCTGATTTCATTTTAATTCTCTGAACTTCTAAAAAAGAAAAAAAAAAAGAACAAGCATTGGACTGCCGACTTTTTGGCCGCCAACGTTATGATGACATTGTATGTCGATATAAAAACGCAAAATACAGTTACAAACCTTTTCGATATTTGATATATTTTCTTATATCTAGAAAATAGATCAAATTATTAATGACATTAAGAGATTTCGAATTTAATCTTTTATCGCCGTTTATTTTATACTACCTATAACACACAAAAAAAAGTTTCATAATTATTTTAAAAATAATTGAAAACCATCTTTAAAGAATAAAAAGCTAAAACATAGAAATACTAATAAAAAGCACTACATTTCCAGATCTAAATAAAAAAAAAGTCAAAAACAAAAAAAAGGAAAATATTACTTGTAACAATGGTAGAATTTCTATAAGCTATATGGTAGCATAAACAAAAAAGCGGAAGTTGTACAATGGTGATCAGATTTTATGAAAATTTATTTTTTTTTTTTTTTACTAGAACTGAAAAATTGGAAAGATTTTTTTTTAATGTAATTGAAATTAAAGAAATGAAATAAGTTTTATTAAAAATATTATTTATTTGTTGCGCCATGATTATTTAATTAATAATAAAAAAAAAACTTTTTATGGTTTATACATAAATCGGGCGATAAATTTTATGGTTTAACGCTCGTTCTTTGGTTGATAAATAAGTGTAGCAATTGTCGGAGATAGTTTTGATGTCATGAATTCATTCTATTTTCACAAATAACTGTTAAATCGCCAATATACTTATAATCTATAATTTGGGATTAATTTGAAAATGCTGCGGCTTTTTAATTAGTTCTAGTCGTTAAAACGTTTATTTGTTGAAAAAAAAAAATTTCTCAAATGAAACTAATGAAAGTTCAATTTAATTATAATAACTTTTTAAAAATAAGAAATTGATCTTTCTTCTAAAAATAATACATTATTTGCATGTTTACGTCTTAACAAAATTCTAATTATAAATTTAAAATATGAATATACACAAAACTTTTTTATTACAGTAAAAAGAAAAAATTAAGAAGCAACGATATGCAACGAGTACCGAGGACAAGTGACCAAATTGAAAAATTTTAAAACATATCTGATTCAGAAGATTTATTACTTAAAAAAACCATATGTATGTCGAATGTGGATTTGATTTAGCCAAGTGCAGAAATGGAAGTTTCCAATCAAATTCTGGAAGCATAAAACGCCCATTTCTTTTTCCATTTAAAAAATAAAAATGCAAGTTTCAAATAATTCAAATGAGAGTATTAATTGGATTGAAGAATCTATTTCAAGAAAAACTACGAATTCGAACAATTTAGCAATGTTAAAGAGATTGGTGCTGGTAGTTTTGGAACAGTCTATCGTGCAAATTGGAAAAATTCAGGGCAAGTTCTCGCGATAAAATCGTTTCATAACTATAGTAATGCCGAGCTAATTCGAGAGGTAATTGCAAAATTTAATATGTATTCGTTCTATATAGTATAAAATCATTTGCAGATAAAGCTAAAATTTATATTTAGCTTGAACATCAACGGATTGTTGATTTTCATTGCAATATCATCCGCTTTTATGGAATTACAATTTCAAATCAAGGTATAAATCCTTCAATATATGTTGTTTTTTAAATTTTATTTATTAAAAAAAAAATATTTTAAAAAAAAAAAAATTAGGAAGACAATTGAAAAAATATTGTTTAGTATTGGAATATGCTAATGACGGTGCACTTAAAAATTATTTCAAGGAAAATATTAAGCTTACTTGGGAAGATAAATACAAATTGTCATTGCAGTTGGCTAGTGCCGTATGTTGTTTACATGAAGAAGAAATTGTACATCGCGATTTGGTAATCTTACGTAATAAATATTTTATTCTGAATATTGATTGTTGTTTAAAAATTAACGTTTAACTTTTATATATAGCATTCCGGCAACGTATTAATTCATCAAGGCGTTATTAAACTATCTAACTTTGGATATTCGAAAAGTATAGAAACAGCAACTAATTCGTCAAAACTTTATGGAGTGTTGCCTTATATTGATCCAAAATTGTTTAATAGAAAAGATGTCGATACATCGCTACAATATACGATAAATAAAAAGAGTGACGTTTATAGTGTTGGCGTGCTCTTATGGGAGATATCAAGTGTGCATCTTCCTTTTGAAAATGAACCTTACAACATTAATTTAGCTTTAAAAATTTTAAAAGGACGTAGAGAAAAGCCCATTCTTGGTACACCTGAAGATTATGTAACAATTTATTCTGGTGAATATTTTATAAATTTGTTATTTTATTTCAAATTAAAACATTAATTAAATTTTATATTTTAGAATGCTGGGTTTATGAACCAGATAATCGTCCATCAATTTTTCAAGTATTTGATAGATTAAATGCAATTATTCCAAAAACAAACTTGATTGGAAATGATCAAATGAATAATAATGAATCAAATAATCAATTATTAGAACAAAAACGATTAAATCATGTTTCTATTAGTTCTGATAACTCATCTGATGGAGAATTATCTCAAAAGATTAAAAATTTTGATCATGTTGATTTATCAAATAATTCTGGAATTATTCATCAGTCCGATCGGAATGCTGCTAGAGTAAGCGCAAAGCTTTGGATTAATCATTATAAATATACTGATAAACAATGCGCAATAAAATGGAAAAATATTAAACTTCGTCATAAGGTATACATTATTTATTATCTATTTAATTAATTTATTTATCTAATTATTTATTTATTAAAGTAACATAAATTTTATTCAGAGAGATTTAAATTGCAAATATAGACCCCGCCAAAAGTCTCCGAACGCTTTTTGGCTCAATGTAATACTTAAAATTTTAAAGTTTATTAAAAAAATTTATTAATTTATTTATTAATGTACGATATGCTACACATTTGGTACTA